>JAQIXX010003541.1:0-19303 GCA_034700605.1 Willowsia nigromaculata | reverse complement strand
CAGTCGCATTCGAAAGCTTGGCTTTAAAAAATAAAATAACCGCTTCCACTTAAAAATCCCGTGTACAATCACATTAAGAAAAAAAAATGTTTCTAAATTTTATTTCTTTGATTCCCAAGGGTCTCACATGCCACCACTTGGAAATATTAAGTCCGTCACTTAGCATTACGTACTTTTCTCTCTCATTTCTGGCGAAATAAGACAAGCAAAAAGAACTCTTTCCCTCCTCGCCATCTTTCTCCCTGACTTTTTTCCAGAACAGTCAAGTCAATATATGAACTGTGCCCTACTGCCACCACTACGAACCACTCCATATACCACACTAAACCACCAAGTTTTTATTCACTCAGCTGTGATAATGGTGGGAGGTTGGAAGAAAGCAGTAGTCTTCTTAGTAGATGTAGTAGTAAAAAGGACAAGTAAAAGTAAGTTGAATTAAGCCAAGAAGCTAAAAAATAAGAAAAAAAAGAATATGAAGGACCGATGAGAGAGACGAAGCTTCTATCTCATCTCTCCTGCTCCACTCTCTCTGTGTCTTTCCCATAAGCTGTTTTATCCTGACAGAAAGTCTTATTCCTTGAAAAGAAGAGAGAAAATAAGAAGGAGAAAAAGTTTATCCAGCCGAAGCAGCACAGCAGAAGTATCAGCGTCAACCAAGCCAGCGTGCACTTTTTTGTGTCATGATGTGTGTGGTGGTTGGTAGGTACCTTACCGAGAAACTTTCACTTTCATCTTCATTCTCGCCTTGGTAAGTAGACAGAAAGACAATCTTTTTATAGTGGTTTATTCATTCTCCTTCATTTAATCTAGATGTATACCTACGATCAAATGCATCTAGAGATATAAGGATAATCTATATGAGAGTGAGAAAGTACATTTTGAAGAAATGTATGTGTCATCATCGTGCATTGCTGCTCCTTCATCAATTTTCGACATGTCTTTTATATTGCCCTTTTTATTCACTCAACCCGCGCCACAAGACGGAATACCACTATTCAAAGTCGTATAAAACTGTATCCGGATAGATTCTTCAACAACGGAATGATCGACCAGATCGGCGAATGCTACGCTGTTGCATTGTTTGTTTGACTGATTGTGTTTCCAGCCTAGATGTGCATACCCTGCTGTCTGTTTTGTCAGAAATTTATTTTTATGTTCGAATGACGTTGATTGTGCGAGCTTTGTATGGTGTTCGGGGCCATTCATACAATAAGGTACGTGCATTGGTGGCTCATCACGAAAAAATACATAACGAATATTGTTTTATATTCCTTCGGACAGGCCCCTTGACGAAGAAAGTAAATCTCGTCTTTCTCAGCCTGGTGGGATATACCTACAAAAAGTTACACATGTGCATTATTTTTGTGTTTATTTACACAACAAAGGCGTTATTCTTCGCCGACTTTTTATGACCTGCTTTATTCCACGAGCTCATCTTGAAGAATTCACTTTCTCCTACACTAACCCCCTACAACTTTGTTATAAGTTTATACTTTCACTTTTTATGTATTGTTTGTGATTCAACTATCTGTTGTAATGATACATCAACTCTATATATTATCAAATAGTTTATAGAAAATAAAATGCAATGCCTACCTATATTATATGTGTAGGTAGGCAGATGGGGCAGATGTGTATAAGGACCATTTTAGATTATACAGTGTAGTCAAAAGGGCTCCAAGCGTATTCAATATTCGCACAATAAAGTTATTTTACTTTGAGCAGCAACGAAACCAAACCAGCCACCAGCAGTACTACATCTCATTGTCTTTTTCTTCTGTCTGCCCCTCTTCCTATCTCCAGTGTCTATAGAGTGTCTAGTGTTTACTGTCTAGTGCGTTGCTTGCAGCTTGTGTTTTGTGTGGAAAGCAAGCACCCACCTCCACCGCCAGCAAGACAGATAAAAATGCACCTAGGGAAGAAAGTCACTGACAGAGATAACTGGGTAAAACGCAGTGTTCTCCTTTTTATCACATAAACAGCACATTCAGAATAAAACTCGCTCACTACTGTACCTTCAGCAGTAGAGGAGAGCAGGAGAACGCACAACAATGCACTACTCGAAAGTATATAAAAAGAGAATTCACACAGCATTCGAGAGTCAAGTTACATTGTCCTTTCAAGTTTTATTTGCCCTAGTGGTATGGTTGTATTTTTCACTTACCAAAAACAAAATAAAATGTGACAACAGGAAGAGAAATGCAAACTGCAAAATATCTTACCCCAACTTTTTTCCTCGTTTTCCTATTTAGAGATCTTCTACTCATAAAAGAAAAGCCAATTTCGAAAGACTCCTTTACGATTACGAATAAGAAATGTGAAAGTAAAAAGGGAAGTGTGTTGACCTCTGCTATCATCAGGGAACATCAACGGCGTCATTGAACCTATCATCATCATCATCAGATCACCATAAGAAGAATCGAAGGGTGGGGATTCCCCACTGGCCCTTTCAAATAAGATACTTTTTTGTTGAGTAACTTTATTTCTTGCCATTTTTATACGTTTTTATCATGAGAATACTGAGGATAAAGAGTAAAAAGACTCTTGAGCTACCTCAGCTTGCTAAAAATTCCACTGTGGTTTTACGCGTATATATCAGACAAGAAAAAATGAAAAGAAAGTTGCAACAGGAACACAATATGAAATGCAGTGCAGTTGTGTGCGCGTGATATTGACGATGATCATGTACGCTCAGCAGATATGAGCATCTCGGCATGCCCCATATGATATGATATGATATGGGCCATATCTTTCCCATGTGAATTTTACTACTTTATATCATTGTCACAGTAAAAAAACATTTTGAAACTTTTTTGCTTAAAACAACAACTGTTTATTCCCAAAAAATGATAACTATCCACTAGAAGGCAAAGCGTGTAGCCAGTTTACTCCCCACACAGAAGTTATCTTTGGCAGCGGCGTCATCGCATTTGCTTTCCAATTTGAAATAAAAGAAACACCAGGAAATGGGACGAAGCTGCACACATTTCTCATACAAATGGTCCATAATGATGAGGATAATAAGTCCCTCACTTTTGCTGTCCCAGAGTTCCCTATGACATAATAATAAATATACTAGCAGATGACAACAGGAGATGCAGCATGTAGCAATAGAACAACAGAATGTATTAAATAAAATGGAAAAAGACAAAAGAGCAAATCCCTTGTGTCATCACATCATGTTCACCGCGCACGCACATATACACACAAATAACTTATACCGAAAAAAGAGAACAATTTGTTGCTCGTATAAACTTCACATACAGTATGCTGACTTTTTTTATCCTCGAATGCATCTGCTCAACAAATAAAAAGCTTTTTTTGTTACATGAAAGCAGGAAAAACCATATGTTTAAAAACTTTATTTTGTGTTATGACAAAAAATGTTTCATATAATGATATGAGTAGCAACTCAAATAAGTGCTTCTCTCAGCTTTGTTGAATCAGATTTAAAATTATTACATTTTATCTGTGAACTGTGAAGTTAGGATAGTAATTCATATTTTTTTGGAAAGGAAAATAAGTCTGAATAATATAAGAGCATAGTGGCACAAGTGCGAAGTCACAGTCACCTAATTTTGCATCAAGGAAAAAAAGAAGAAGGAATGTTGTACGGATTTTTTTCTTTTAGAGTTTAAAAGTGTTTTTTGTAAACTTGTTCCAACAAGAGTGGAGCACATTTGGTGTAGCACCCGACAAGTTTTTTTTATATTTCTTCGTGTTAGTTAAAAAGATGGTTCAGGTTCTGTTCATTTTCTGTTCTCCTCACTCAAGTTGGCTAAAGGGAGCATCTATAAAATCTCCTTATTTATATGTATACCAACTTATCATACCTATCCAAACTACCGTACATTATGCCTTCTGCTACAAACTCAATTCTTTTCACCCATTCTTTCTCCAGTGGAAATATAAACGTAAAAAATAAGTTAAAGCGTCGAGCTGGGAAATACAATAGAAAATGCTATAAATTTCTTTTAAAACACACAGAGAGAAAGAAAGCTTTAAAACCAAACGTATGGGGGATAGGCAAACTGTAGCGGAAGCAGCTTTCCACTCACATTTTCTAGTTGTCCCGACTGGATTCACTGAATGCTTTCTCTTTCTGCTTCCTCTCTTTTCTTTTTTGCTTTTCTCAGCAAATTGCAGCTTTGCTGATTTTTTTAAAAGAAATAAAAACAACAACAAAAATCTTACACTGAAATAAATATACGTACATAATATGATACCCAACAGCATACTGTATTCCTGCAGTAGGTCATCATTATCCTCATACCGAGTGTAAAGTATATAGCGCATGTTATTATTACAAAGTGTAAATCCTGTGTGCCAGGGAATCCGGATCTAGTAGATTTGCAGATTCATCCTTCAAAAAGAGAGCGAAAGCAAAAAGGAATTGTATTCATTTACACTCTACTTTTCTCTTGTTTTGCTTTCATTGTTTTTCCGTATTTCTTCTTGTATAGCTTTTTTCTTGTCCAAATAAGTCTCAATGGGCTTCCTAACACAGAAGAAAACAAAAATGAAGGGAATTCCAAGTACTCAGAAAGACAAGAAACTGGATGCAATTTTCAGAGAATTTCCTTTTTGTTGAGTTGTGGAGATGTAAAGTTGAAAAAATGGGAGAAATGGCGATGGTGATACACAGTTTCTTGCACTGTGTGCGTAAGAGTTACTGCATCTGTAATAGTCAGTCTCTGTCAGTCAATCTGAGATTCTAGGGAGCTGCTATTATTTCTGCCCCTATTCACACCGTGCCGTATACCACCGTGAATTTTTATTGCTTTTAAGTTCCACTGGAATTCGAGACTTGTATGTAAACTAGGGAAAGAAGAACCGTGATTGCGGAGAGTTAGAATTTGCCACTTATTTTGCTATGCTGCAATCAGCTATTTACGGTGAGTTTTATCTCAAATGTAGCACTGAATTAGGAAGAAATAATGCAACAACAAAAACCATTGGAATTTTTACTGTCGGATCTCATCTTACATTTATATGCTTCCGGAGATGGTGCTTTCTCGTCCAGAATGATAGAATTATCTATGATTGTTTTTCTTATCAGCATACATGTTTTGACTACACTTCTCTATTTGCTGAATTTATAAAAACTCAGATACAATGTTAACGAGAAATCCATACATGTATATTGTGTATGCAATAATGTATGCATGTATAACATGTAGACATGTACTTACTACAAACCTACATTTTGTTTTGAGATTTGATCCGGAATCGTTTTTTGCAGGAAATGACTAGACTCTACACATAGCTCATTTGCTTGTTGCTGCTGCGTTTGCAAAAAAATGAACAAATGCGTGATTCGAACATTTTGCCATCATCCGCATGATCCTTTCGCCTACGTAAGCTTTCTCCAACTAACTCTGCACAACTCTTTAAACTCATCGCAATCCCACCATCATCGTTTTTCCCTTTTCCATTTTAAAATTCGTATTGTTGGACTAACTTTTCCCTTAAAAGGAAGTAAATTTACATCTCTCGCTAATTCTCTTTAGCGTAAATACTCCAAGTTTCTAAATAAACATAAAACCATATGAAAAGCTGTTTGTATGCATTGCATGATTATAGGATTTTTAAACTGGGTCATTTGATCTTCAAAAAGTAAAAAAGCGCTTTTCACATATGGCAGCTTTGTTTTGGATATACGAAAATTACAAAAACTATTCATGTATTTTCTTCGGTCTATTGTCCGTCGGTCTGAACAGAAACTGCTTGCTTTTATAATAGTTCGGTGATCCTTCAACTTTGTTTGGATTATCTGTATAAAAAGAATTTATTTATTTATCCTTGCGTATATGCAAAAATGTTCTTGTTTTCGATGCTCACTTGAGTACACATGAATAGTAAAAGTCAATCATCATAAGAAAACACGATATCTTTTTGTATTTCTCTTTTAGTCTACTTTTATTACACAATATTAGTCAGTGAGTCAGTGTAAGACATATTTTTTAGAGATTCTCTAGTTCTAATGGAATATTGTATGATCGACTTATCTTACAGTTGTAAGTACATACATACGTGAATGTTGTTGACTTTTCTGTTTCTATCTTTCACATTTATTTATATTTAAACTAAAAAGTGATGCATGCGAAGCAACGGCTGAAAACGGTGGAAAAAACTTTTGTTTTTGCATTTCAATAGATCTTTTTCTCCTTTTCATTTTGTTTGATATTGAAATATGTGTTCAGAAGCAGTGAAAGTGCTCATGCACATTTTACTTTTTTTTCATGCTCAATTCAATACTTTGCTTTTCTACTTTCCTATGAGCGATTCTGAAGAAGCCTCTTTCTGTAGTCTTTCTACTTGATGTTGCGGAAGGAATGGGCATTAGCTTGTCCTTTCTACATTCTACTTCATGATGGTGGCGACTACGACAAAGACGTACAAAAATGTAAGCGCAATAGCAATCCCAACAATGGGAATGAGCGTCGCACATTTCTCAAATTTAATGCACATCCACATGTGAAAGGATACTGTTGACTGCTGCTCCCTACCATGCATCACATCAGAAATGGAAAAGAAGAAAGGGGTAGTCGCAAAAACATAAAACATAACATGACTGCCTACTTATCATTGTTTCCGCTTCTCTCTCCCCTTCTATTTCTTCATTTGCGTTTTTCTTTTGTTGTTCATGTTTGCCTTCTCCTATTTTTCAAGATTTTCTGTTCCCATTTTCTCTCTTCCTCACTCATGGCACATTCCGCTTTTGTTTCTTTTCTTCATCCTCAACAATCAAAAAACTTTCCCTTCTTGCATTATTTGTGTCTGTATTGAGCTTCAGTTTCGATAATGTTGTCGTTTCTTTATTTTTAGATGCTCACATGTGTCTTCGTTCCTTCCAGTGTAGAATATGCCGAGTTTATGTTTAACTGGAGAGAAAAACTAATAACCTCCCTTTCTTCCCGTCACAAGCTCCTTTCCAAGATGAGACGAAAAGGAAAATGTAGGCATACATTTTCTTTAGTTTTTTTCTGGCGTCAATCCAACCAAAAAGCTTTAAAAGCTACGAAACAAATATATATTCTGTCTATAGCCTCACGTTATTTTGCTTCTATGAAAAGTGTCTATACAATGTTAACCGAGCCAAGAACATCTCTGAACACATAACATTGCAGAGAGATTCGTCTTTTTAAAAAACATATAAAAGACAATAAAGCAAAGTAAACTTATGTGCACAAAGTTGATATTATGATTTTGATGACGATGATGGTGGTCCTGCTGATCATAAAATGGCTGTATAGCGGCACGACGTAAAACGTGGTCTGGTCGACTGCTGTGCTCTTTCTCTCATTGTGGGCACACAGGGAAGGAGATACAACAACTATAAACAAAGCCAACATGTGTGATGCTCGGAAAATTCTAAAAAGTGAGCGCATCACTGAGAAGGAAGAAGGATAAGGAAGACATATTATATGGACAGTTTTTAAGTGTGCACTTTACTTATGATGAACGAAGAAAACAGTAAAAACTGGTGTGCTCAACCAACGAGAGAAAAGTGGCCAAAAAAGAGAAAAGTGAAAGTAGAAGAGAATATTTTTCATGTTTTCGTATCTCTGCTCTTCCGTTCACTGGTGTTGGTTGGTAAGAAGGTTGAGGTTGATGTTGCATGGTTTGATGATCAGAGTCAGAAGGAGTCTCTTGCTGTTTTGTAGAGAATTGAATAAAAGTTAAGTGTGTATAAGTGGCTGTTATTGTATTCGGTGCTGCTGTTGTTACAAAAGTTGAACAAGTCTCAAAACTTTTTTTGTGTACATATGTATATATTTTTTCATTTGTGGCATTCCTGTTTGAAGTAGAAGAAATGATGTCCATACTGAAATGTACTTGTTGGGATGTGTAAACGTCAAAATATGAAAGGAAGGCGGAAATTGGTCAGCTTTGTGGTGGTGATGACCGTGACCAGTGGCGAGCTCTTCACTTAGAATTGAAATAGAAAAAGTATATCAAAGCAAAACATGCAAATAGTACTAGGAAATCGGGGGAAATGTTTTCTCTACTTTTGTGTTGTGGCACACATAGCGTCGTTTTACAGATTGTCGAATGAGTGGTTGTTGGAGGGGAAAACAACCAGTGGTAGAGAAACAGGAGAGATGCTATATTGTTCTTCCTTCCAAAACAGAGATAGTAGCTGGAGGAAAGTTTTTACGAAAAACAAACACGTGGGGGAACATGATCATGTAGTAGAAAACAAAAAGGGTAAACTAAAACTACCAGCTGGTGTGTTATTTTTTGAGAAATAAGGTTTTGCTGATAATCATCATCACTATCATCATCGCAGGGTTACGTACTACTGTGTATGTAGTAATGTAAAAGAGAAAGTCTCGACAACTTTGTTCAAGACGATGTACGAACATCCGTTGTTGCTGTGTTTGTACCCCCAGCAAGCTACAACCAACCTATCGTTGTTTTCCCTCCTAATCCACCTCTTTCTCAACAAGAAGAAGAAAAGAAGCGGAGAAAAAAGTATTGAATCTTTCGACTGGTCTCTTGTCTTCTTGTGAGTGGTGGTGTGGCATTACGACATAGAAAAAGATCTATATCCATTACATGGCCTTGGGGTAAGGATATCTGTATGCTTTATACGTGTCATGCATTTACAGCGTATTTCCTGTGCCGCGTTTGTATACACGCATGTACAACAACCTACTTTCCACTTTCTCTTTCGTTTCTTCACGTCAATGGAGAAATACTAGAAGTTTCTTCAATTGAATGAATGCTTATATTGCTAATATGAAAGTAAAACAATATTCAGAAAACATATATAGGTGCTAGCGTTCCAATATCCAGGACAAACCATCACTTTTCACTTTCCTCTTTTAATGCTTTTCCGTTCAAAAACTCCTCTTATTGCCAATTTTTTTGCTGTTGTTGTCAAGTCATGGGTAAACAAAAGAGAAATTCCCAATTCTCTCGTTTTGCTTTACTCCTCATGTTTTTGCAATGTTTCTGCTGTAATCTTGGCCAACTTCTATAGTACAATGAACATGTGATACTTTATGAGTCAACTTTCCCAAAACTCTTGTCGTACAAATGGAAAGAAATGCATAGTAATATGCATGTTAGCATGCATTTGCGCCTCCCTACTTTTTGGCTACATTTAGAATAACGAAAGGGAAGATTGAAAAAGTTTTGGTAAAAGAAAGGCGGACCTCTGCTCTTGATGCTATTTCCTCAGTGGTAGTCTTCCTCAGTTTTGCTTTCTGCTGTTTGTGCCAACAAAGTGCACTCCAAAGCGCAACCCTTCTCTGGCAAAATTTAATTTCTGTTTGCATTTTCTACATGCATAAACATGGAGCGAGAATAGTACCAAGAATCGCAGTCAATTTTAGAGCATGAGGGAAACATGAAATGGTAACAGTTGCCTCGCTTGTTTGAAAATTACTTTGAAGTGCACCAAAAATGTTGCTCGTACTTCCTATTTTGTTGTTGGTTTCGACCAAACTGCAAGTAAAATATGAGAATGAGAAACATACATAATAACTTGTAATGAAAACAAGTAAAAAATTTCCTTTTCGCTTGCTCAGTTCATACGAAACACTCTAAGCGCAGAAATCTTGATTAGATACGTTTTTGCAATAACGAAGGAAAATGTGAAACAAAGTGCTATTATAAAGTGCATCACCACTTCCTGTTTCTCGGTTTCGTTGAACGGAAAGGGGAAATTTTTTGAAGGAAAATTATTACTATGAAATGAAAGCTGCCTAAATAATATACTTGCGTGGAAATGCGCTTATGATGAAGTCCTGTACAAGAGAATCTAATCAAAACATTGCATGAAACAACACCCGAGTACATAAGATTGGTTTTCTGGAATAGTAGACATAACTAATGTACTTTACGAATGAGATTGTCAGTGAATCAAATTCCCTTCATCTGTTTGTTCTCTGATATGGAATAATAGGTCGGCAGCTTTTTGTAATTTCCTGTAAGCGTGCAAATTTTGTGGAAGAAGGGCTCTACTTCCACTACACAAAACTTACTGTTACACAACGGCTAAGTGTTTTCTATAATACTTGCAAAGCACAAGGTACCATTGCAAACAAATTGGATGTTTTCCATCTCCCCTGGTGGTCAGTGCCGCAACCCGGCTTATCTTTATTTGGCGATCTTGATATTACTTCAGTTTTTACTGTCGCTGTACATTGAAATACACACACTATAAGCACTATAGGTTTGTTCTGTGACGCAATTGAATATTTCTACTTCACCAATGTACATATAGAACGTCCGTTACGGGGTTCATTGAGTCAGTACACACAGAACCTTCAACCAAAAAAGAACAAAGTAAAATTCCAAGAGCATGTGTCGGGTTCAAACTTCTAATAAGTAGTATTATACTGTAATAAGAGTAAAATAACAGAAAAATACCTAACTACCCTAACAATGTGGATATACTTGTTCATTTGGTGTGGTGTCGTATTGCCAAAGATATGTCCGTTTTGTTGCATGATCGAGTTCAAAGGAAACTTATAGTATCCAACTACGAGTACAAGCTAAAAGTGCAGAACACATGGAGGGGTCTTGAATAAATTGAATTTACCTCACTAGCTCTCTCTTCTCCCTCTAGACAAACTGGTTTACAAAAGACAGAAATAAATAAAATGTGAATGAAAATTGGTTAGAAATACAAAACTACGCATGCCATTGTTTTATAACTGAAGTTTTACACATTAAAGCACTATCACAAAACTGAACTGTGACGGATAAATGCGATGGTTTCATTTTTAACATGAAACTTTAACTTCAATGATGGTACGACCAGTATGATCTCAAATATGTTTGCCAAGTCGGAAAAGGGTCATACACCACCGACATTGAATGTTCTTTGAATAAAATTAATGTTCCCTAATGTACATCTTCAGCAAGTTGAACTGGGTAACATGTTGTCGTTACTGTCCCTAATTGAACTTTAACCTACTCCCCTGAATGCGTACTTTGCGTGAAAAATACCATTTGGTTTTTATGCATGTTGTAAACTGGATACTTGTATGCAAAGTAGTATCAATACAAATTACACAACGATTACTGCGTGTATATCACCATCATTTTGCATCATCAGAAGATACATAGTTTTCCGTCAGTACTTTCCTCCAGCCACTTTTACTTACTTTTGCCGGATTGTGTTCATTCACAAAAGCCTTCAACGTTCGACGCTGCTCCTCTTGCAGCAATCTTTTCTCTTTTCTTGGTCCTCTCTTGTAGTAAAGTTAAGTAGGAAGCTAAGAATGTACTAAAAGTGGGCATTAGCGCACATTAAGGTGAGATACGAGGCCAACATGAGAAACTATTATTTTCCCCTTTTTAAGAGAAAAGAAACCAAACCTAGACACAAGCTGGCAGAAAAGGTGTCTTGTGCCAAGTGTAAAACCAATAGCAGTATACTCCGCCATGAAAGAAAGAAGAGGAGACAAAATTATGTCACGTCACATCCTTTCCTTGTCTCTTGTCCGTGTTCTTGTGCCATGATAGGATGTGAAAGCTTAGAGAAAAAATCTTTTCCCTTTCAGTAATGTCACTCACACAATATATACCATACACCCGTCAACCCGTCCTGTACATACCTGTCCATTTGAGTAAAAGAAAGTAACAGCCTTTCTCTTATGCAGCTTGCTCTAGGCCTAAACTATCGGTTCTTTTGTGATTGTCTTTCCTGTAGCATGTCTGACTTGAAATGTCTTTATTTCTTTCTTCAAAGAAATTTCACCTCGGAAAAGGGAAAGTGAAAAAAATGTTTGCACTTTTACTTTTTATGCCAACCTTAAAGAAGACGACACCGACACCGTTTCTTCACCATCTTCTAATGAGACAGTTCTTATGTTTCCCTTGCTTTCTACGACATCGACTCGACTGCTACAACAAATACTACTACTCTACTTTTATTTTTACAGAGAATCACCTAGTCTTTTTTATTTAATACCACTGATGAGTTTCACTCTCTAAGCCTGATTAATTTCCAAAAGGATCCTATTCCTTTCCCATGTAGCTCCCTTCACTCCTCCTCCTCCTCTCTTTCAAAAGCCTTTTGTAAAGAGAAGGTGACAAGGTTGCAGACACTAAACACACTCACATTGTAACCTGTGTGCCCTACATCAACATATTTATGCAGATACCATGCCACACTTTCTTCTTTCCTCTTGCTCACGTAAAGGAAAGGAAAACAGTTTCTTTGTTATATGTCGTCGTGCCGCTTTTCTAATGAGTGGAAAAGACGCACGAAAGCCATATAGCTGGCCAAATCTGACGTGTCCTCCTCCTCTTTCCCAATTTTCTTGCGTCTTCTCCTTTTAAGTCAGCCCATTGCACAAAGGGACAGTTTTAGATAAAGGAAAAAGAGGAAAGCCAACTTGCTATCTGTCTTGTCTATCTCCCTTTCGTTCTCTCTGAGTAATATTAGGTACTACATATTATTGTTTTTATCTGAAAAGGGAAGTTCCTCCACTCGTTCCGATTTCCCTTTCACCTTTTCTTTGTCTTCCCTTCTCTTTTCTTGCCATTTGAGTAAGCAAAAGTAGACTACTTACTCTCTCCCCATCTTTTTGGGACACTTCCATGCAATCTGCCTGCCACGACCCTATCATTTTGCAAGAGTGAAATGCACTCGAGTGTTTTTGTTGGCAGAGAATGCAGAGGATCTGGAGCAGAGATCCTGTTTGTTTTTTCACAAATGACCTTGACAAGTACACGAACACAAGATTATATTGTGTTTACTTCTGTTACCCATCTAAAATGGCGTTTTCCTACCCATAGTTTGCACATATAGGCCAACATTCTGAGGATGTGACAAGAGTATTAAATGGAGGGAGAATGAAAGAGAAAAAAGGATATTATCTTTGTGGAGATGTAGTATTTTATGGTCTGGTACAACCTCCATCAAGCCAATTAGCTCCACTTTTATCTCCCATTCTCACATAAAATGATAATAATGGTGTGAGCCTCACAAGTACTCTTGTCTTCGAGCAAGCACAAAGGGAAACTTTGTGGGCTAGTAGGAGTAGCATCGCGCACATACATAATACGTTGCTGCAGATGTGCAAATGTAAATTTAGTGAAGTGGAATAGAAAACTGCGTGTGTGTACTAGTTTCCCATTCTCACACTGCATATCATTATATCAAAGTAATAATAATGATATCATCACCACCGTACTTATTCTCCGTCGTTTTTCTCAGGCACAAGAGATTCTTCTCAAAGAGGAAAATGCATGTATGCATGTCTGTGACCCAGATAAAATAATTAGTGTGACTTTTTGAAAAAGAGAATTTAGAGGAGGGCGTGACCTGTGAGCGGAATTTTCATTAGGGGAAAGTAAAAGTTACAATGTTGTAGGCTTAAAGTAATTGGAATTCGAGAGAAAATTAAACACCCATGTTTAACTTTGCGCAAAGAAAAATTATGAAAGCGGAGTCTCGGTCAAAGGTATTTTCTACATACTTTGTGCCTGCTTTTGACTTTTTGATGAGATATTACTCAAAATGCATTAGTATTGACACAAAATATACACATATTAAATATTAAGGTACTAGTACGTCTTATTTCGTAAGACTCAATCTTTTTGACTTAAGTCAGTTTTATGTTCTCATTAAGAGAGTAAAAGTTACAATTGCATACACAAGTTCAAACAAAACAGAATACGACAAGAAAGATGTTGCCCATATTTCCAACTAAAGTATTTGTAAATATTGTCCTTGAGCAACGAATGTTGTTGGTAAATTATTGAATAATACATTAAAATGTGTTACTAAATATGTGTTACCATTAAATTAGTTACTTTTCTTCCAAAGGTATTTATCTTCTGTTGACTGCGGATCACAGTAAATTTTTTAAATGGATGAGTGTTACATATGTGGGAGATTAAGATCAATGCCATAGTTAACGATAAGTCAATGAAATCATAATCAAGTGTAATTTATGACCTGCTGACCTTTAAAACAATTCGCATTTGGCGATAAACCTGATTCATTTTAAATCTTTTAGCCGAAGAACATATTTGTAGCCCAAATGCATGGGCCTGATATATTATTGAATAGGTAATATATTGAAACTGAACTTATAAAACATATGCTATAGGTACTGTCACCCAATTTTAAAAGCATTGGAGAGCCTTTTTAAATTCACATCAGATTGCATTTCCGTACTGTTCTTTTATGCTGCTGGACTTTTTCCACGTCCAACGTAATTCACAAAACTCAGCGCAACAACTTAGAACTCTACTTTATTGAATCCAATTTCATTTTAATTCCCTTCTTCATCTCCACTTTTTCTCCTGTTTCATTTTCATCGGAGAATGAACTCGGTCTTTTTTCTTTCTTTATTTTATAACTTTTCTCTCTTTCTCATGTAAAGTTACTCAGAGAATATGCAAACATACGATAATATGTTGCACGAACATGAAACTAATGAGGAAACAGTTTCTTAATTGCGTCTACTACTCTTTCTTGGAGGAATAAATAAAACACCCAGTACCGCACACTCTTTTTGAAGAATTGTATGGTAGTCTGAGCAAATGAAAGGAAAAAGAAAAGCCTTCCGCTCAAAACCAGACGTATGGGTATATAGAGTGTTTTGAGGTTGAATGAGAGCGATACAACAAAATAATAATAAAAAACTGTACAAAGCAAGCAAATCTCCAATTAATTTCTTTCTTTTCCCTTTTCCTCCTTTTTCTTCTATCCTCATTTCCTTCCTATCTCATTTCTTCATTCTTCCAGTTTCTACGAAAATATACATTCGGAACTGATTATGTAAGCGAAGCATGTATAGTGCATTATTACGTAGTATTTTACATTAATTTCACTTCTTTGGCATTTCCCTTTTGTCTTTATGTGTAGGTATCTTCTAAGAAAAACTATCTAGAGAGCTGCAGTTTAGTCTTTTGAAGCTGAAGTAGGAAAAAGCATAAAAATGGCGAGGCAAATGAATTCTGATGAGATGAGAAGCATATTATTTATTTTTTAATTTCTCCATATTCATTTGTATCTTATTCAGGGTTTCTTCCACAAGAATACTTCGGTAGTTTAACATCAGCTTAGTATCGATACATTTCTCGACTTATATCATTTCTACTATGTTCCGTAACTACATGCTTAGGTAAGCCGAAAACGATTTAAAAACTCATCCAAGTTTTGCATGCCTAATTTTGCTCCAGTTCGATTTAGGTCTCACGTTAACCATGTGTTTTCTCATGCAATAATTACTTGCTAAGATTTACTCATGTGGAACGATAACGTGCTCAAAATTATTTTTACAAGGGGATTGACTTTTAAAGTCCAACTGAATATCACCATATGTTGGTATGCAAGATTTGAAATTCTATATAGGCTAATTTAATCATTTCAACGTGTCACTTGTAATAATTCACGAATACACGTGGATAGGTATGTATTAGTTTGGAACTTTTATTCTTCTCTTGCTTCCTATCTTTGTGTTTTATGTAAGCTCTTTATGCTTGTTCAAGATCTTGAAGCAGGTGCGACGCCACAGTCATAATGCTTTATGAATCCAGGAGTTCCCTTGAAAAACCAAATTATCGATGTAATATATTATCTTGTTTTTTTTTGTGTCCCAACACATTTGAGGAAAAAATTAGTTTCCTATTCACAAAACTATTTGAAAAGTCTAAAAGGAAAAATAAAGCTCATACTTTTCGTTGATCTAATTTGAGTTTTGTTGATTTTTTGTTGGAAAGTTGTTCAAAGTTTAGTTTGCATCTTTTGTACATGCTTTTGAAGTATTGAGAAAGAAAAATACGCATTTCGTGCTTTTCCAAGGTTCTTTTTTTCTTTCTCATTTCTTCTATTCAAGCTTTTAACAAAATATCACCATTACTTAAACAACGAATCACATTGAAATTCGCCATTGAGCTTATCTTAGAAGTTGAGATAGGGGTATGTGAGTAGTGGAAAAAATTGAATTGGCTTTATTTCATCTACTATTCGATTGCTTATATAATTTAGTCAATATTAGAAAATACTAGAATCGATTATAGGAAACATGATATCAAAAAACTGTCCAGCCGATTCCGTCGAGTAAATTGAATGATTGTAACAAACTGAGCTAAGTTTATAGGATAAAAGATTAGAAACGTCTAAAGTAAAGTAAACTTGAAAATAATGGGGGAAAAGCCCGATTAAAATTAGTTTACCGAACTGCAAGTCAGCTCATCAATTTTTGCAAAGGATCTGTTTGTACAAGGCTGAAGGAACTGTAAGGAGGTAAACTCTAGCTGACACAGATAATGTCTCTTTATTTCGGAATTTTCTCATCATTTATTAGTACATGCACTCTCAGTTATTTCTTCACGTGATAATGGCAGCCAAGAACATGTGCCCATTTAGACTTTTAGCATTAAAGTCAGTTCATGACGAGCAATGGTGAAATTTTCTGCTATTTCTAGCCAAACCAGTAGCCATGCCTGGGGAGTGGAGGAAGGGAAAAAGATTAAATTGACCATGACAGAATTCCAGACTAAGACTAACTTACCGAAAGAATCTCTATATTTTCTCCATGGGCCGCTCTCAGCGACCAACAAAACACTTTCCCCCTCTTCTCTCTTTACTACCATTCTAGTTCTCTCTCTCTTTCTAACTTTGGTAAAGTGAAAACAGCAATGATGCTGATGATGAGGACGATGAGGATGAAAGCAACTTGTGTGATTATGAACAAGTGTTCCTTGCAGTATACCTATAACCCAAGCCAGCATACCACCTATGGGCATCGGACAACGACCATACTTTTGTAATAATTTTGCACTATTCAGGAAAACGAACAAACTAGGGGGATTGCTTATGTGATTGCGAGTGTGAAGAATAAGGAAAACTTTGTTGGATTCGGTTGGTCTGAGGTCTGCTTCTTGTCCAGTCTGTCAAAATGACTTTATATACTGTTAAACTAATACTATTATGGCATGCGTACGCAATAACAATTCCACAGGACTTTAGTTTCGTTCCGGATGAAGGAAAACTATGTGGAGTACACGCAACTTTCACTCGAGCAACGAGAAAGATACGGAGAAACAACAGACAATCCCATTTCATATTATGGGCCATATCGTCTACAAAGTCATGGACTTTTCCTCTTTTTAATATTTATCGGCGGCAACGAGCAATGTATTGTGTGCCTAATTCAGTTTTGTACTATGGCTGCAGAGATGTGTTTTACATAATCTCTCTGACTTTTATTCCTACTTCCACTTTACATCCGGTTTTTTAAACCTTACTTCTCGCGTGAGCACTGCTGCACCGCACACAAACAGGAAGGAAATCTTGATTCTTGGTACTGTTTTCCTCAACGAACATTGACTTTCTGGACATTACGAAAAAAAACGAGAATGAAGTAAATACACAATGAGAAAGTTGAAGTTTGGATTATATTACTTCCTTCCTTATTGTTCTTTTCTTTACGAAGCGCTGTCGGCTGCGGGGTGGGAGGAATAATATTAAAAGTGTAGGGAATGGACATGCTTAATGCTGTACGTCTTTCTTTTTTCGCGTACTATCTACTTAATTACATATACACACAATCATACATAGACTTGGATCCAAGCGTCTGTTTTGTCTCTGAATATGGGAAACCTTTGGTCTCTTCCACGTATGTAGGTATAATGAAAGTTTCATTTTAAAAGAATTAAAAAACCAGAAGCATAAGAAACTAAGGCAGGGTAGAAACTTCTATGGAAAAAAAAATTTGTTCCTTTTTTGTTCTGTCCATGATCATTCAAATATAGTATGCTACTGAAAAGAGTCTTTTCATTCTTTCACTTCTTAGCCCATTCAAAGCGATAGGCCAGGCTCATCACTTTTTCAAAAAGAAGAACTATTATGTACCCAGTACCCGGACGTTTCAGCTGAAATTAAAAAAGTCTTAGTAAGATTGCTTTAGTTAGATGGTTTCTTCTTGCGTGTTTGTGTTTTATTTCAATGAAAAGAAGCCATGTCTGAGAAAGTGTGAAAATAAGCCTCAACTTTGAAACGAGAAAGAAGCACTTAATCCACCTTTAAGACAGAAACCCACCAACAAAATGATGATCTAGCTACTACAATATCTCTGCTAGTGTTTAAACGAGCAAAGTTTCTTTTATTTCTTTGAAAATGGGCAGCAGAAAGAAAAATGGTAATTTTGACCGGTAAAGGAAAGAGTGATAGTGCTCGCCACAATTCAATGACAGCCTAAAATTAAAACAAACTTGTACGATCCCATACAAGTGGTACAATAGCTCTTGAAGTCTACTATAGATATGTGTGCGTGGCTTTATCGCTTTTGAATCTTTTCAACTTCCACTTGTCTGCTGCTCAACAAGGCGGGTGAAAGTTGAAGACATTGGAAGAATGTAGACAGTTGAAGACTCGTACAAACAAGAATAGAAGAAAAATTCATGCGAGCTGGCTGAGGGCTGATTCAACAACTTCTATATGTCTCAATATACGGCTAATAAGCGTGTCTACCAAAAACCCTTTATTCTTGTCTCATCCTTATGATGTGGGTGTTAACGTTTCTTTCTGCACTTTTACGTGAAGTCTTTGTCCCAAAAAAACACTCTCAGCTCTGAAAAAAATGCACCATGTTACATATTGTGGTGTTGTGTAAGATATTGCAGAGTAGCCAACCTCCACCCTCGCAAGTCTATGGCCTCTAGTGTCTGCTACAAATTGGAATTACGCGCATAAGGTAGCACCTATGTGGCTTTTGCACTAACTCGACTCTCGTAATATCTTCAGGCTGAAGAATGAGGAAATGGGTAATATAAAGATAGTGAAAGTGGCAATAAAAGAGACTAATTGGGGTGATGGCTCTCAAAACCTATTTTACGTTTGTTCAGCAACTCGAATACCTATATATGCATATAGGTAGCCGCAAGAGTTTCTTTAATATTATCCTATTAAGTCAACTACGCTTTCTCAAAAACCCCTTGTTTTCCTCTCTAGGATCTCTAAGAATTTTAAATGAGATGATGCAGAGTTTTTAAGCACATTTCTTAAACCCAGTGGACGGTAACAATGTGTCTATTCCTTACCCAAATAAATCTCAAGATATACATCACAAAATATCATCCAATTTTGTATTTCAGAGACTGTTGTAGAGTAAAGTTTACAACATACATAAAATTTCATTCATGTTTTGTTTCATCACCCAACCCTAGGAAAAAATCATTCTATTCTATTTAAAGCATCAAAGCAAAGGGACTGTGATATAAAAAAAGGCAACAAACCACATAGCTAAAGAAACTAAACCATAGATACATATATGTTTTGATAAAATTCATTCTATAAAGTATAGCAGACTTGAATGGAATT
>JAQIXX010003540.1:0-19307 GCA_034700605.1 Willowsia nigromaculata | reverse complement strand
GCATTAGATTCGCAAGGAAGAAAAAAGGAGTCGATATCTACAAACGCGAGCACCACCAACCACTACGCTAAGCAATGTGAAAGTTCTGACTGGCTTTCTTTTTTCATTGAGACTCCAGTCCTATAACTGCTGCTGGTATTATGCTGGTTGGTCCAAATGGAGCAATAAAACCATTGGCACCAAACCATGCATGCATTCAATATCTTCTGCCTGCATAGTCTCATAGTCGTATTTGGTTTAGATATTACCGTTCTTTAGAATACAAACTTACAAACACCTCTATAAATATAGTTGATGATGGTGGTACAGAAAGCAGACAAGTGGCAGTTGTAAGGCAATTTTGTAATGGAATAAAACCCATCTAAAGGGAATGATCTTCCGAAGTTGTGTGTCAGTAGTTGGAAAAATTGTATGGGTGATTTTCATCTAAAGCTTGTACGTCAACAATCCACTTTGTTCTCTATTAGGTTGCTATCATACAATGTTTGTATTTCCGTTTCTCCGTGAAATTATTTTTCCAATGATATTTGCTGGTTGGATGAATGGTGGTGGGCCTGAAGAAAGTCCTTTGCAGTGTATTATTTGTTTTGAGTCGCACAGTCAATTGGAAAAGGGAAAGTTGGCGGTGTCGTATTTTATTATGTGCCAGAGTTGGATTTGAAATTAAGTAGTTGTGCAATGTTGTATGTAATACCGGTTGGTTGGGTGGTAGAAATTGCACAAATGGCAAAGAAAGATATTATACTGCCTCCTTTATCCTATTCGCGTCTCCATGTGGTAATGCCTTTATTACTAAGCCACTTTGTTTGATTATATGCGGGTAACTGCATCAAAGCCTTTTTCAGTGGGATGTTGCTGGATGGAGGGAGGTTATTATTATTAAAGATTGAAAGGAAGAGCAATTGTATCTTTCGCACTTATATAAACACTACCACACTTCATACATACTCATATTTTGTTCACCACGAAAAGAGTACATGTTAAACATAGAATGATGATTATAAGAGAACTAATGAAAACGGATGTGAACTGGGCACGAAATGAAATAGAAATCTTCCAGCGTCACTTTTTGCTATAATACTTCTTCTACATCCTGCCATACATTTTCTACATTCTCGTTTCTACTTTAGAATTTATATGACAATGGATTGAACATTGAACACTACGAAAAACACAACAGTTTCAACACAAATGTATGCACTGGGGTGGCAAAAAGAGACCTCTAAAACCGCTATACCAAAATAAGGTGCTTTTCTTTCTTTTTTTCCCATTCTTTCTTTCATATTTGGTTGCTGCAGTGCCTGTGGCTCTTCCAGGTTTATACACGCACACAAAAAGGCTGCACATTAATACATTGAAAAGTAACAGGGTACGACAAAAGGTAATGATGAAAAAGCAGTAACAGTACAACTTCTGTCGTCAATCCCACTTTTAAAAATGTAAAATGAAAAGTGAGTAAAAGTTGCATACGTATAAGTGTAGCAGAGCAGAATTTAGGCAACCTCTTTAGTCACTCTTGAAGCTTAAGCGAGCAAAGAAGAATAGCTTTAAAGCTACAAACTTTACAAGGCTATTCTTTTACCTTTTCATTTTTTTTTCTTGAAAATAATATTCGTAAGGTGCCATTAGCGCTGAACCACTTTTATATGCCGAATACCTATATGAACCGTATACGTTTTTATAAGATGTTTGAGCATAATAATTATTACAGTCATGCATCACTGCTCTTTCAAGTTTAAAATAAAATGGAAATGAAAGAATAGCTTTCTCTACAAGCTGTCATCATCACCGTCATAATGGTAATTATTTTTAATAACTTGTGGTAAAAGAGTTGAAACAAGGGAGGATTCATTAGAAAACATCAGGGTATTTACTATTTACACACGTTACTAGAAAGTAAAACTGTACATAAACAATGTATTGTGGCCTATTGTACATTTGCATTTTTGTTAGAAATGGTGCTCATAAAGTGGAATACTGAATGACTTGACTGATTTCATTTTCCCCCGATGTTACTCTCCTTTCTCCTGCTTTCCCCATTTACTTGCCGACATGCATACTTCTCAATTTTATGTTTAGACGATATTTACATGTCATAATACATGTATAAGTCCATAATAGCCAGAATAGAAGCAGCCGAATAATATATAGGAAGGGTTGCTTGTGTCATATGCACTTGGTGAATTTCAATTGTGCAAGCACGACGCTTGGGTTCCTTGGGGAAATATTGTAAAACGAGGAGACTATTGCGTATTATTTGCAAATTTCTTTCGCTCATCTCATGCGTAGTATGTATATGAAATGAAATGTAAATGAAAGCAAGACAGCTCAAGTACAAAACCGTCGTTGAAAAAGTACGTAGACACACACAATTCACCTTTTCTACTGTATATATATTAAAAAGGAATGTAAAACGAGATGAAATCATTCGGTCGGTGAGATGACGGGGACTTTCGGTTTGTTCGGATGGGATATTGTGTACTAGAATGTTGGCGTTCCTAGGTCACTTATCTTTGTTATTCATTGAAGATGCCGTTGTGTTGATTTCCCCTCTTATCTTGTAGTTGTTGAAAGCTTGCCTAGCTAGATAGTTCAGCAAAAATAGAAAAAAAATGACAAAGAAAAAATAAAGAAAGCAATAGTGGATGGTTGGCTGAATCTTTGGAGTGCAAAACTTGCTCTCATGCATATAATATTGTAAGTTCCGTGCTGTGCATAAGTACATATGCCCTTTTTGTTCAATGGCTACCATAATCGTCATGTTTTGTTTCTATCAACCGTGAAGTACTTCAAAGTACTGCTTGCTTTGGTATTTCAATGATAGTTTGATCATTATCGTTATTTTGCTTGTGGTTTATTGCGTTGAATATTGAAAGTATATACACTTGTTGAAAAAATTATGTGGTGAAATTTCTTACATATTCAGTGAAAGCACTACTAAGAATAAAGGCTTACCAATATGAGAAAACTAACAGTTGTGTTTATGTCAAACTCGTAGTCTATCATAATTCGTCCAGATGATGATGATGATAAGATTTTCAATATACCCATATGTATGGCATAGAAAAGCTGCCATAAATATATTAACTAATAACATTAACTTGCAACGCTAGCGTTTTAGCTGTGAATTTTTAAGTTTTAATCAGATAAAATGACAGGGCCGGGCATGTGAACAATATCAGTATTATCAGCTAATTTGGCACGACACCAATATCGCTGTTAAGTTTGTGGGAGTAGTTGTGCATGTATATTTTATGTATTGTACTTTCTCACATGTTCTCTCACATCATGTCTCAAACTTATGTTTCGACTTGCGACAAGTTGTTGTATGTATCACCGACTAAAATTCTTTTCCTGTGTAATTATTTAGGTTTAAAGGAACAGTTTTGTAAAAGCAATTTAGACCCCCTCAGTAAAGCATTCCAATTGGATTTCCATAATTTATAAAATACTGAAGAGAACAATATCCTTAAAAAATTATTTCTTGTCATAGTCAATTTCAATTTTCCCCTTCCATTTACTCAAATGAATACAAGACTATTAGGCTGTTCATGGCCTTATACATTAATGCAAGATACTCATTTGTATGTATGTATAATGATAAATGAGGCATTCGTACAGCCGGAAATTGTATTAGGTTGTTTTTTTAAAGGAATGTATGTGAATTACTCTTTCTGAGTCTACAATACAAAACTCAATAATGTATAATGAATGCGAATAAAAACTTGAAAGGGACAAACTTTTGGTTCTGTTGAATACGAACCATTATTTTGTGTTTTGTGGTAAAGTTTCATGTAAAACCTTTCTAGCTCCGTGCGTAGTACTGCGAAATAAACCGGTAAATTCTGAAACGCCAGTCATAATTCACAAATACATGCTTATTATTACATAAACGTTTTCATTTATACTTTTGCACATTTATTATTAATCACTAATAAGGTGTTCCAGAAACAATATAACCATTATTGTCCTGCATTATATTATATGTATTATACTACATGCTAAATACATTAGTCATTACGTCTAAAAATGCTCAGCTTCACCTAAGATTATTAATAAACTAAGTTTCAAAAAACATTCATATATATCTTATACACGTACTATAAAACACTACAAAGTTGGTAATAAACTATAATATGAGACCATATGAGCCTGTTGTATCATTCTTTTATCCAGTAAATGTGGGGCCAAAAATAGGCATGGAGAAACAAGACCGGAAGGAAGAAGGAAACGAGAAAACACATAAATGTTATGTTTGTTTTTTCTATTTTATCACAGAAACTTTTTAGGAAATGGAGTTGTGAGGGCAAAGAAAAGAGATTTCTGTAAATTACGTTCTCTTGTATGATATGTACACTCATTTAGGCTTATAAAAGTTTCCTCTTGGAAGGAACATGAAGTAAAGGGACGACAACATTTTCGACTCCTTGTTTTTTTGTTTGACGACACATTCTTAGTATTGAATACGTAGTTTCTTTCTCTGACCACATAGCCTCAAGATGAAATAGCATAACTTTCTCGTATATGTAAAGTTTACAAGACGCGTTGACCAAGTGAGCCGTATATATGTTTGCACAAGACAAACGTACATGCTATATACGAGTGGAATAGGAGATATTATACTTTGTTCATATTTGTTTGACTGATCTATTTTCTTCTATATGAGAAGAGTCTAAAAACATTTTCGCAGTGTATTGATTAGAGAGGTTACAAGGAAGGAAGAAAACTTTAAGTGTTCGACTTGTGTTTTAGAGCATTTACTTTTTTGAGAAACTCAAAAACTGTATAACGTTATGTGATGTGTAGGAAGATAATATGAAACAGCGATGGTACTATGTTCAACCGGGCTTACCAGCAAGCTCCATACATATACGTTGAGACGAATATCCTCAATAGCCGTAGCCGCATAGTACAATGTAAGATTTGCGCACTTGAGATAATCAATATTGGAAAACTAAAAGCTCAAAATAGTCTGGAGAAGTGGTAGATGCTAGGAGAAAGTAGAGGTATGTGGTCTGCTACTACTACTAGTCCGCATATGTCTATGCTTTCCAAATACCGGCTGACATTTACAATGCAATGCTTTCCATGCGTACGTATGGGCGAAAATACCTGCTCCAAACACTTTGGAGCACGCTAGATACAACTATTATAGCCCATCCATATGGCATATGTTCTTCAACCACTACTTGTGTTACGTATGCTAATAGACTTAACAAGAGTGTTTTCTCCTCCGGTATAAACGTGATTTCAAGTGTCGCTGATATCATTGTACATGGTATTGTCGTTAGCAGGATAGAGTTTTTATTGTAATATGCTTAATAGGTTTCACTGCAGCTGGCTTCTCTTGACCTCAGTATCTAATTACATATCCAGGATACCCTTCTTAAAAAGACTTCAAACATCATAGGGAAAATTTTGCCTCATAATTGTATTACAAGTACAAGTCGGGAGATCTCTGATTTAACTATGTATTTACTCTGTTCTTGTAATGACGTGGGCTTCACCAGTGAGCAGTAATCATCCCTCGTCCATTATATTTTGCACATCCTTAGTGTGTGATATTGTTTGGGAATAACATTATATTAAGCTGCTTTCTATGTATAAAATTTACGATTCATTAAAGTGAAAGTTGTTCCAAAGTTAATATTAGTGCTCCTTCATTGTTTGTCTTTTTTGTAGAGAAAAACGCCTACCAGCTAACCTGCTCATTTAGAGTTAATGAAAAACCAGCAATCTGCTAATTTCTGTCCAGAATATCAGTCCAGTCCAGCATTTAACAACTTGACAAAAAAGCAGACACCTTTAACGCAATACGACTCACCTCGCAGTTTTGTTGACCTCTTACTTAAAAGTACAGAGAGTTTCTTGTACGCTATTTAATTTGACAGTAGTTATTAGCATGTTCGTGCTAATCTGTGAAGTGAATCAAAGCTCTAATCGAAGAGGCAGGCTTCACGACGAAGTCTATTAAAGACTCTTGTGTACTCAAGCACACTTGAATGAATGGTAGTCCATTGTGTGGTAGCTGTTGTTGTGCAAACTAACTGATTCTCTTCTGTCGGGTATCGTCCTGAAATTTTAATGAAAACATGATCAAATACTGTCAGATTATGGACTATGACTCCATAGTCCAGGATCTAGTGGCTCCTGGAGACTCTGTACTCTCTACAGTGGAGTGCAGCTGGAATGACTCATTTAGAATACTCGCTTTGGTGGAGCATCCAAGCTGGAATGGTGTGGATGGTGGAGTAAGAGAAGACCAAGGACAACGATCTCCAGATACACGGGAATTTGCCATACTCTTTCTAGACGGAAGAGCTCCGATCCTAACAAAAAATGATTTGAATGCAGTTCATGTTATTCCAGTCTGTGGGAGCGCTTTTACATGTGAAATCGGTACTGAATTAATACTTGATGTCATTAATAATGCTTTTGTTTTTTTTGGGCTTTTTATATTCGTCATAATATATGTTGTCTAAAGATTTTTTCCTTTCATTTTTTGCTTTGCCATACTAATGGACCCATTTAACTTTGCTAATAAAAATGTGTTCGTTATTTTGTGTCGAAATGCCTATAAAACTCAGACATGGAAAGTTGTGGAGAGGATGGCGAAATCTGTGTGAAACTAGCATCCAATCTGCTGGAGCCTGAAATTTTGGTAAAAATGGCCCCCGGAAATCGTTCACAAAACTTTATCGATGAAGTTTTTCGTGCTGCTCAAAGTAAGTACCGTGATTTTTGGATTAATTATTCCCAACAGCTCAGTATATCCTTTTTCCTAATTTTGAGCTGTATGCAATGAAACTCGGACGTCATGCTATTTGCGGCGAGCAACTTAAATGGTTGAGGAAACTTTAATCGTCACTAATTTATTTGTGTTTGTTATCCTCTTTGTCTTCATAGTTGCTTGTTTCAAGCTTTTACGTATTTTTGCTTTAAGCTGTTGACAAGAGCTAAAGAAACTTTAGTTGTAAACCTGCCTGATCGAAATACTAATTCTGCTACTCTCAGATGCTGTTGCCGTCATTTGTGCGTTCATACCTAACTTAATATTACTTTTCGTCAGAACTTTCTTTTGTATACACTTTCTTTGCATCACTGTATGGAAACTTGATGCTACTAATGATTATTATGCCCACAGCTTTTGCAAAATAGGTTTTATTACTCTTCATACGTTCTACGTTCTATCACATTTTCTTTTTCGTGCATTGTTTAACTCACATCTCGATATTGTGCATTTGGTGTTTTGTTTCTTTCCTTTATTATTTCCTTTCATTTTCAATGCCATACTTTTTGTTATTATGCAGCGAAGGACTGCAATGAAAGGTTGATTTATTCACCTTTATTTTCATGGCAGACTAAAAAACAATGTTTATTAGAGTTGAAATTATGTAAGTTCTGAACAAACTATTTTCTACCTTGTTTTCCTTGGAAGTTATTACGATATATTTTATGGAGCAAAAAAAAGAAATCTTAACTGCGTAATTTGAGTATTTTCCACCAGGCTTCAACTCATGACTCATAAGCCATACAGTAATTACCACCAGTTATTTATCTCATGTACGAAGCCCATAATGAGTGTTTCATGCAAAGAAACGTGGGGCTATTAGATTGCTAAAATCTGACGATATAGCTTAGTCTGGCTTCCCAAAACACTATATGCATTGTATCCAGGTTTTTAAAGATATAATGGATGCAAATTTACTGTTTCATCATTAAGATATCATGTCTTTAAGTAATTTTGTGTCTGGAAATAACAAAATCTTCTGCCTAGTACGTTTTTCTTAAAAACAGCAGGAGAGTAAGTTTCGGTATATGTGCAAAATTTTATTGCGGAACCCCTGAAAGTAATGGATTTTATACATAAAGTATAATTCTGTAGTACGCATTTAAACCATTTGGATGCTGAAAAGAAGCAGTGCTTCAATCTTTAAGAATACCAACTACTATGAATGAATGTTCTGTTTTAGACATCTTTCTGTGGCAAAATGAGGAAATGTAATAGTAATAGGCAATAAGGTAAATAGATGGTTTCACAAACTCTGGTGGTGTATCATTCTGTTTTTATACGATGAGACGAAGAGACAAAATTATGCAATATCAACAGAGGAGGATGAGAACATGGAAAGCTTTTTATTTCCATTGCTTCTTAAGCATACCTTTCAACTATTGCATTATTGCCATGTGCCGTAAGCCGCTGATGGGATTGAATTGCTTACTACATAATATATATGAATCACCTGCCTAGAATTTTCTTCTGTCCGTGAATTCTCGGCTCTCATGATGTCATGATGTAAATGTAACTAGCAAGCAATGGTTGGTAGACTTACTTTATAGAAAATATGGACACTGAGACTGAGATAGGTATATCAAAAATAAAGCAAGCCGTCCGTACGTTGTAAATAAAATTGTCCAACACTTTAAGAATCATTTATATAGCTAAAAACAGAATGAGACAAAACTTACATGAGTTTGGAATCAAACATTTTGCAATTTCTGCTACATTTTGTTTATTTATATGTAGCTTTGTGGTTAATTTATATTTTTAGAACAAGTACTTTTATATCACACTATCCTGAAAATTTCTACTTGGCTTATTTTACTGTGAAATATAATCTGCATAACATGCATGCTCAAGGTCGTATAATAAATAGCTTAAATTATACACACAAAATTCATGTGTGTCCGATAAAGACAAACAGAGATTTTTTGTATGTTCACGGACGTCACATCATGTAGTATTTGTCATGTTCAAAATTGTTCACAGTTTTAAATACCGATGCTTTCTGAGTTGGTTCGTTGTTTGGAATACGTTATTATAGGTATATTATGAACCTACTAATATGTAAGGTACAATTTATGTTACGATATTTGTAGGCGAGACGGTATAATACATTGTGCATAAATAATGCGAGATGATGATATTAGTATGGGTGAGGTCTTGTGGGAATAATCTCTTGCAATTACAGAAATGATCTCATGAGAACTGCGTGTGCATTCACCATGATGGGGACTGGTGACTTGTGTTTTTCATCGGTAAATGCTCCACTTTAAAGAAAATGAGCAAATCCTGATTTTGCTCGTTTCGCTTTGGAAGTGCGTAATGATTTACTTCCAACTTTAAACCGGTAGGCATATGTTGCCAGCAATATTTATTTACATTTACTTACGTATTACGTACTGATGTTTTCAACCAGATGTCACATTGCAGAAAAAGATAAAACTAGATGAAAATACACTTGTGTTCTGTGTCCCATTAGGACACGTTTGTCATGCAAAGCATTGAGAAATGATGTGTCTCGAAATTAGAAAAGTTTGATGCCGCGACGGCACAAAAGACTCATTCATGCTTTTATGTTCAATTTGACAAAAGGAAAGCATATCTAATATAAATATTTTCGACGTAACCGGAATCTTATGCAATATTAATGTACAAATGTAGCGCAATTTTGCAAATTAAGTCACATTTGTATGCTGTTGAAATTGGAATGTATGCATGTTTTATGCCATTTCAAAGTAACAAAAAACGTTTAAATTTTAAAAACAGAAAAATCACGTAGTCAGCTTTTGTTATTCCAGAATCAATCAATTTTACCATAGTAGGTACATTGTAAGGGTTAGTGACTATTTTTCCACAAAACATTTTTTCCGGGTTATCCTTTCCATAGGACAACTTTTCCGTAGGACAGTTTTCCTTTAGGACAATTTCCTAGGACAACTTTTTCATGTGACTGTGTTTTCCTAGGACAAAATTTCCCTAGGACGTCCTTTCCACGGACAAATTATCCAATAGGACATTACTTTCAGAGGACCGTTTTGCTTTAGGACGGTTTGTCCATTCATATCTAGAAGAAGCAAGAAAAACCAGTGTTGGGTGATGGATCTGGGTCATAAAATGGCAATTAGGCTAATTCAGAGTTGAGAAATTGTATGTTTGATGGAGGAGCTAAAGTAGCACTAATGATTTTCCCTTTATCCATACTTGAATGGTAACCTCAAGATTTTAATTGCTTCTCCATACTCGAAACGATCCCACTAAATATGTGCATAATAAAATGTAGGCTTTATGAAGTAAATAATTTGAATACTTGATATCTCAATGTATAGAGAGTAAAATCAAAACCCCAATGTAATCTATGAAATACATAAGCTTATATTTATTTCTGAATGCTCACCACATATATATGTATGTATATAAATTGAAAAGCGCTGCATAATTCATCTGAACTCATATTCCCTGTTTGCTTGATAGTTTGCTTTAAAACTTTCGGGCTTCTTTGAGATCTATCAGGCTGTCCAAAGTGGCATTTCATACTTTATGCTTGCTTGCCTGGTCCGGTGTTAAGGATCAGGTCGTATACCAGAAAATTAAAGATAAAAAATTATTTATAGTAAATTGCATGCAATTTCTGGGTCATGAGTTGTTACAAAAAAAAGTTAATAAACACGGTCCATTTGTTTCAAATATAATTTAGAACATGGCATGCATCGTAATGGTATGGATGGAGGAAGACACTATTCTGGGCATCCTTGATTAATGCGAAGAGCATATTGTCGTTGGTTATTCATTTGGATCTGCTTTGATGGTTGAATGCTGATTTCATACGATATACTATTTACTATTAGTATAGTATACGTGGTTTATGTTTTTCCTCTGGTTTAGTAATTTTGATAAAACAAAATACAGCAATCCATCAAAAAGTTTGAACTATTACTATCAATGCTCCTTACTATGTATTACTAAAAACTATGATTAAACAGCCTGTGTGTCATGTCATAGATGTGCTAAAATGACAGGAATGTGTTTTAAAAACTACTAAACCAAATGAACAATATCAAAAATTGTTTTAGTTTAAAAGTTACAAAACTCTTCTAATCGTGTAGGGTAGCTCTCCACAGTAGCATTTCCCACTGCTCATGGTTTTAGTACCTTACACCTTAGCACTATTAACTCTTAAGTAAACATGCAAGTAAGCATATATTGAATTAATTAATGTCATAAATATTCCTATACCTCACACTTTTATGATGCGATTCTCTGAAATAAAACTCCACTTTTCCTTGTCTTATCTATGCTTATACGTATTACCCTCGCAAGTTTGCAGAAAAGCTCGTTTAGCATAAGTACATACATTTAAGCTTTCATATAGTTAATTAATTCTCATATTACGGCCTTTATAACCTCCATCATGTGTCTGATAATCATGATGACGATAGAATGATGATAATGTTGTTGTTTGTTGAACTGAAGTTTACACTGATATGAAATCGTGTATCATCATCATCACTATCACCATCATCCATTCCATGTGTACATCTGTAAAGTTTTATGTATGTCTACTTTGGCTTCCCATGAATTGCAGTTGCCTCAAGTTGTAACGTGGCGTCATCAGCAGCACAAGAAGGGGAAGATAGAAACAACATTGGTGCAACTCCAACTTCCACAATAACATCACCCGCAGCATCGGCGAGCTCTACATTCCCTTGGTTAGCGTTCTATGAGGATCTCGTGAGAAGTTCCACAAACAACTACTTCAACAACTCCGCTCCTTCCACAACAATCCTGAACAGCAGCGGCGGTGGTAGTATCGGCTCAGCCACCAACAGGACCAATACAACTTCCGCTCATTTGTCTACATCGACTCAACAGCACCAACAGACATTAGCTCCCATTTCAGCCGGTGTTGTTCCGCATCATCTTGACCACCAGTTTTTGCGAACAAGTGTAAGTTGACTCCATCCAATTTGAGTCTGTTTTCAAACATTTTTTCGAAACCAAAGTATCATTTTCCCTTTATACATCACACAACTACAATGGCTGCACATATATAGGCATGTACTTTGGTCATGAAACTTTGCCAGTGACCAGTCATTTCATCGTTTGACACGCAAAACAGTCTTCTTTCATACAGAAAAGATAGATTTACATTCACATCCACGTTTTGTGAATAATACTCCTGCTAGCTATTCTAGACTATGGATACATATGACGATTTCCGTCAAATTTGAGGAGTTTTACGACTGTGAGTGGAGTGGAATGAGCGTAGATTTTGTGGCGAGTTTGGTTTTAGTCTGCAATAACACAAAAGTCACTGCGAGTCCAAGACATAAAAAAGTGTTGTGGGTAGTCGTGGATATATTATCATCAGCATATCATCGCAATCATTGTGACGGTTTGACTGGTTTGGTTCAGTGCTTTTGCCATGTCTCAAACCACTCTCGTATAACATGATATCACAATCTTGCCATGCCAGCAATGCTGAATAATATGGACAAGGCCATGAAAGGCGAAAGAAAAGGAGTGAATGAATGGCATGCTCAAGACATTGGTTTTTTGCGGTCCGATAAATAAGCCCTTTTGTTGTTTGTAATGTGCACACTTTACATCTCTGATTCTACTTCTTACTATACATGAATTCATCGTTTTCATTCCAACAAGACGAAAAAAGTTTTTTATGAGTGCACATACGACAAGCATTGCATCCTCTTTCTGTCCAAAGTCAGTTACTGTTGTATGAACAAAAGAGTTCCATTACATTAGGAAGAAATAGTACAAAAGTATAAAATGTAAGCAATAAGCAACAAACCAGCAAAAAAGGAATAATGGAGGCGATGATCAAGATTATTACGTCTGCTAGTTATATCACTGTTGTTAAATAGTTTTCATAGTACTTCCCATAGTGTTTAAATTTTATGTATGTGGTACATGCATAAATAAATGTATGCGTGCAAAAGTGCAGGCAAAGTACTCTGAGTACTATATCGTGTTGTTGTTCCTCGTGTGAGTAGTAGTGATGTAATGAACTCTCACAAATATTACAAGATCATAGCCTAGCTATTCTGATGGAGTCATTGCCAAGCACGCTGTGATGTGATGATGATATCATAATAACCTCCATCCAAGTTACTAGTCACCATTACATATCTCTTATCTAAGAAAAAATCCTTGTGTTTATGCAAGGGGGAATTGAGTATATTTAAGCTATTGTAAAACTTCTAGTGGTTCACTGGCGTCCGGCTGACTAACACACTGAAAGAGAACTAAGTGTAGTTTATAGTGGAGTTAAGAAAACGGAAGAGTTTGTTATTGTCTTGGGCGCTGTTGTTCTCTTGAACAGAAGGAAGAAAAGCACTATTAAATTAGTGACAGTGACATTGGCATTGATTGCCACTTGGCAAATTGTAACGAGAGGGAAAATACCAAGGAGGAAAAAGCAAGCAAGCAAGGAGCACATTCTTTGGAGAATGGAAATTATGTTCCAAGATTGAAACTACATACTTGCACGTGCTCACATAGTTGCATCTGAAAACATACAGATAGCTTGTAAGCTGTAGCAATAACACGATCCCTTGTGAAATCATGGCCAATTTCATTTCCAATTGGACACACTGATTTTCTCTGGAGGAAAAAGGATAATAGAGGAGCAATTTTCAGAAACGGAGAAGCATTATAAGTTTAAACGAACCAAAAAAGTCTTTAAACAGGGCGATATATAGAGAAGGAGAAGTACACCTTTCTGCGTTTATATGAGAAAAGTTTGTGATCTCGCCTGATTGATGGAATCCTGGATTCGGGATGTAATTTCAAGTTTGAAGGTTGCGAGCAGGCAAAGTTGTCTGTGATTTAAGTTCAGATGTTTCATGATTATTTGATGAGTAAGTTTACAAAAAGACTGACACAACGACAGTCATCACGCGTAGTGTTTCAGACGGGTTTTTAGTAGTTTTTTTGATGACAAAGATGGTTTGATGATATGAGTGAGCGTGTTTCTAGCTGAGTGTGTGGTACCAGTACCTTATAACTATCATGTGCACTTACTTGTGTTTTATGTAAATTGAGTAGTATACCCCTATGTGTGCCTCCTCATATAGATGATAAAAGTGTGTACACGGCTCAAAAGACTAGTAGTATGCTGAGCGGTGATATATTCTCCTGAGATTTCCTTTTCCTTTGCTCATTAATTTGCCTGACTATCATAATAATATCCTTCATTCTAAACATTCCAGTACTACCTCGTACTCATTCCAACACTGCTAGATTCTGGGGAATGTTCCATATTAAACCATTCCACTCCCCGTAGCTCTTTTCATCTGTTAATTTATGTGTGTCGCTTTGAGACTATTTATCCTTTGAAATGGCTTCGTCTTGTATCATGGATTCAGATTTAACAAGATCTACTCAAGAAGTATTGTTGGAAGATGTAAGCAAACATATCATCAATATACTTACGTATCCTTTTCTTAAAAATATTTTGAATGACAAAAATTCTTAAAATAAGCATAATATCAAAACTTCATAATTCAAAATTTGCAATTCGACCCTTCAAATTGATAGAACAATTGAGATCTTTTCATATTTATGCATGTAAAATCCTGCCGCATCAAAAAATTACAAATAAGTACTGGAGATGGAGAATATTCATATGTCGCCATTGATTACTGAGAATGTCACACACAACAATGTTTCTTTCGGTACAAAATATTATTTGTAAAATATGATTAGATTTTAGGACGATGCCAGAGTTTTCAAATAACTTGCAGGTAGGAGAAATTGCTAGTATTTGAGTTTGTTGAGTTCAGTGGCTCAGTAGTGAGGTAAATTCTCCTACAAGAATGCCAATATTTAGTTGGATTAAGGCCATGTGGCCAATGAAGCCTTGGTGTCGTGTACGTAAGTTCAGTACGCATAAATTCTAAATTTAAATATAAAAGTGTGTCTCATATAGTTGGTCATGACGTAAATTTGCAGACACATGATACAATAGCGGAGAAAGACATTATTAGACATAGTCGGCATTAGTAGTTGAGCTCTGCGTAAAAGTCACGTTGTTGACCGAGAGCTCGTTGAAAGGACGGCGACTGTATGTGGTATCGGGTAACATTGCATTACATTTGTACTATACATACATTTCTCTTGATATTCAGTCAGTTTGCCAATATCAAAAAAACTCATCTCTGTCTTTGTCATTCATGTATCATGTATCCTACATAACAACATTTACGGTGTTCTTGCTAGCATACTAAAGAGTTTGGTTGGTAATGGAATTTTCTCCATCAAATATCAGATTCCACAAATCAATAATGATCGAAAGTCCTTTCGGCATTATTATCAATGGGGGATCATTTTTTTCTGAATACATTGAACACAAGTTTGGATTTCAGTTCTTAAAAGCCGCCTGTCAAAACCATTTTAAAACTATACACAAATTTCATAACTGAGTTTGAAGTTAAGAATTGAATGCAATGCATTGTGGAAAAGGAAATAAAAAAATTTTCTCTTGCTCTGTTCAAAGGGAAAGCCTTTCCATGTAGTATCTGCGACAGAACACAAAAAATACATTTGAAATGAATGGGTGTGTAGGCAGGGAGAAAATCCCGGTTTCATTTCTCTGAATAGAATTCATGTAGTCCAGGCGGAGAGAAAAGCGGCCAAAGTAGAGAGGCGTGATGGTGTCAGTATCTGTATCGCTCTCGACAAGTGCCTTGAGCATCACCGTTTATGATAATGTAATAGTTGCTAAAATGAAGTGTCAGGAGAGAGAATAAACTTTTTTGTAGGAGTGGTGGAAACGATAAGGAGACTTTGCCTCTTGCGGAGCTTGTATGAGTTATGGTACAGTTGGTACTACACTCAAGGGGTCGCGTATGCTATGGAATGAATAAAAGGAAGGAAAACGTTGATTAGAAAGATATATATAGCCCTTCTCATAACTTACGTTACATAAATACGACAGAATTTCGCCGGTAGCTAGGAAGGCGCAAATTGTTTCGGTTGAGGAAGCTGAAGCGAGAGGAGAGAGAAAGTAAACTTTACATGTGCATTATACCCAGACAGACAGATGGACAAAAAAGTCCGGCATTTTGTTTGCTGATAAAAGTTGTACCTCAGCGGAACATATTTTGGCTGCACCTCATAAATATAATTGCATGATAAGCATTCCTGTTTGTATCGTGGAGATTGGGGAGCGTTTTTTTTTCTTTGCGAGATTATAATAGCCTTAGCAATCACTGCTTTATAAAAACACTTGGCCCACCTTCACAATATTTATTAATATTATGGTGTTTCTTCTCTTTTTTACAGAGCGAAGGAGAAAAGGACGACGATGACCTCGATATGAGCTCTAGTAAGGGCCGCGAATATGCGATAAGGCTAGCTCTCCAGAAGAAACAAGATCAGTATATTGATCTCAAAGGGGTCACAGTTTACGTCGCCACGTGGAACGTAAATGGACAAAGTCCTGGCAGTATCTCTCTCTCAGAATGGCTGTCTAGAACAAGTGAACCGCCGGATATTTACGCCATAGGATTCCAAGAGCTGGACTTGAGCAAGGAAGCTTTTTTATTTAATGACACACCGAAGGAAGCAGAATGGAGGTGTGTTTTGTTCCATGTCGTCGTATATAAATGATCAAGTGAAAGTTGTTTTCCATTTTCCGTTGAACATTTCCCCTGTGTATGTGTGGCTTTCGTCTGACATGTTATGCCATTACACTCCATAGAATTACTTACCCATACCTAATATACAAAGCACAGAGCGCCGAGCGTGCCTAGAAGCTTATAGATATATATGGTTGGTGGTAGAGCCGTCCTTGTTAGAACATGAGTGAAATTGGAATATAAAAAAGGTTTATTGGAAATGCAATTGCAGTTCCAGTACTTTTTCTCTTTTTCTTTCCATTTCGATTCGTGCGAGAGCACAATCCGCCCTTAGTAGTTTTTACTTACTTTTCCTTGCTATTGCCTTAGTCTTAGTATCATAAATGTTATATGCATGAGATGCTCTGTGAGAATCTGAACATTTTCTTAACTTGAGGAGAGATGTTCAATTGGATTTATGGTTATGAGAATCCAGCTATTTCGTTTTTTCAATGGGAACGTTTTTATACATCTTTGTATGTTTGGATATTTTATGCATTGTAGCAACTCTGTTCGAGCCGGGCTACATCCGGGTGCCAACTACTTTCTCATGAAAACCGTGCGACTGGTAGGAATGATGTTGATAGTTTTTGTGAAAGACGAAATCAGAGATCAGCTTCGTGACATTGTCGCAGAGCAAATTGGTACCGGGCTGCTGGGAAGAATGGTATGTTATTCTGGAGAAAACTATAAGCTACTCGTCGTAGATTGCATTCTGATTTTTTGTTTATTTTCTCCCAATATAACCTTGATTGATATGAATGTGCTTTCTACAGGGGAACAAAGGTGGTGTAGGAATACGGTTCGACTTGAATGAGACATCAATATGTTTTGTAAATTGCCATTTGGCAGCACATGTAGAAGAGTTCCAGAGACGGAATCAAGATTTCCATCAGATTTATAACCGACTTGCGTTCAACATGCATGATGGGATCAAATACATAAAAGATCATGAGTAAGAAAATTTTATGGTCCATGCCTGTGTATGAAGCTAGCTAAAATCGACTTTTCACTACTTCAACATTTTTATGCTGAATAGAGTTTATATCATGACTCATGATGAAAAGTCCATAAGGGTAATTGACTTTCTCCGTGTTTGTTTTTCCTTTTCAAGTCAGATTTTCATGTTTGGCGACTTCAATTACCGTATTAACCCTGCTACCATTGATGCTAACAAAGCTAAAGCATTGATTGAAAAGGAAAAATATTCCATAATTTTGGATCAGGATCAGCTCAAAGAGCAAATGAGACTGGGGCATGCCTTCTCAGGTTTCACTGAAGGACCTATCAACTACCGTCCCACATACAAGTATGATCCTGCAACAGATAATTGGGATTCTAGCGAGAAAAATAGAGCTCCAGCCTGGTGTGATAGAATATTATACCGAGGGGAAAATCTAACACAGATTGACTACACATCTCAGCCACAGTACAAATTAAGTGATCATAAGCCTGTTTCCTCCTTTTTTAATTCGAAAGTAAGTGATGAATAGTCCCATACGCTGCCTTATAAAAACATGGTTTTGTTTGTGGTGAAAGTCTAAAATTGTATTTTTGATGTTCCGTGTGCCGCAGATTAAAGTAATTAATCAGTCAAGATACCGAAAGGCATACGAGGAGGCACTAAAACAAATGGATAGAATAGAGAATGAGTACTTACCCCAAGTGACCGTTGATATACCAGGCACAAATCTTAGCTCCCATTCCAACCGCAACGAAATACACTTTGGAAGGGTGAAATTTATGGAGCCTGTGAGGAAAACTTTCACTGTTGCCAACACAGGCCAGGTTCCTGTTCGTCTGGAGTTTATTAAAAAGCTTAATGATAGTTACGCCTGCAAGGAATGGTTGAACATTACTCCAGTGCGAAGTTTTATTATGCCAGGTGGGTAGTCTACAGAGCCTATTAAGAGTTGAAAAGGCTTTCACTTGTTTGCCAGTTTTATCTTTATAACTCTTTTGATGCTTTTATTTCAAAGGTGAAACGTGTGAAGTCGAACTTCTTGTTGTAGTGGACAAGCGTACCGCCTCTCTGCTCAACGTGGGCAAAGATACGCTTTATGATATTTTAGTATTACACTTAGTAAACGGAAAAGATATTTTTATAACCGTGGCTGGAGACTTTGAAAGGAGTGTGTTTGGATGCTCCATCGCTGCCTTAGTTAACATGAGTGAACCAATAAGCATGATTTCTCCAGGAAAGCTAATTGAACTGGTAATGCTCAAGTTGAAGAAATTGAACTTAAAAGTTTAAAAAATTATACCAAATCCTGTTTTATGTGTATTTTCATTGTTACAGGAAAAAGGGAAAATGCCAGTCAACCGATATGACATTCCAAAAGAGCTCTGGTTTCTTGTTGATAGATTGCATAAAATAGGAATGGAAAAGTCTGGCTTGTTCACGCTTTCTGGTCTGCAGAATGAAATGGTTGAGATCCGAGAGTGGCTGGACACAATTCCCAACACAGCCATACGTAAGTGATATTTTCAAAAGCGTTGTATGTTTTTCAGTCGTTTTTATCAAGAAAATAGAAATATTTCTTGCTGCTTGAAACGATGACTTTGTTGTTTAAAAATTGTAAGATCGTAAATAGTAAATGCCTGCCTAATGATGACTTTCTCCAATCTTGTAGCGGGGAATGAGAATTCCATAGCTGAGTCATTGCTTCTTCTTCTGGACGCCTTTCCAGAGCCAATTATTCCGTTCTCTATGCATCTAAAATGTCTAGATTCCGCTCACAATTACACAGCGTGCAAGCAGGTATTTAAAAATTAAGTTTATAAAACTAAAACACGATTCCCTTTACATACATACCGTAAAATCTGAAATAGACGCCCCGGCGTCTACGTGCAATATCAATTTTTTCATCCGTAGACGCCGGGGCGTT
>JAQIXX010003539.1:0-19308 GCA_034700605.1 Willowsia nigromaculata | reverse complement strand
ATTCATTCACATGCCAAATGATTTTGTGATAGGTGAAATATTAAAGAATAGGACAAATCCTAAAATCTCGCTCTCTGATCATTATCATTTGTTAGAAGAACACACAAGCAACTTTATTTTGTTTCCTGGCTTGGCTACTTAACTTGGGCTGCAAAAAAGATGCAGGGAATAGGGACCAAGGATGATGGTGATATTATCATCGTGACTGCTTCTCTGGTCTGGTTGATCTAGTTTTTTTTGTGGAGGTGCAGGGACCCGCCTGCTCGTCTTTTGTGTATGCTTTCATGCCTGTTTATCCTCTTTTACAGTGGAAAAAAATGCGAGAGCGAATAATGTGTGTGATCATCTCTCAAGGGACTTGACCGAAGAGCGTGAACAACGGTGTGTGTGTAGGAAGGCGAGAGTATTCGAGGAAATGTAAACGGAGGCGGTAGGGATGAGGTGGATATATATGGTCTTGTTGTTGTGTTGATATCAATAGAACGGCGGTGTTATGGCCACAGAGGCGATGATGGTGGTGATGGTGTTTACCTTCTTTTCTGGCTCAGTGACTTTTCTCCTCTTTCCTCCAAGTCGTTTTCCTCTTGGTCTCCTCCTATCGGTTTCTCTTTTGTATGCTCAGGTGGCGAACTAGAAAATTTATCTCAAATTGCCTGTGTGTGTATTTTCCTGGAAGTCGACTCTTGAGCTGGAGCTCTGGATATATATGCGTAATGTCTACATATCCCATCTACTCGAGTTTGTTGTCCTTACACCTCTCATGTTACAATAACATCACACTTGAAAAAAAACTGTAATCGCTTTCTACCAAGCAGTGCTGGAAGCGTTGAAAATTTAACAGGAATGAAATCCAGACCTAAACAAATAGCAGCAGCACGAGCCCACTTTAGTTTAAAAGCACGACCCTCTCAATGATAAGCAATGCAACTGATATGATAACCCTAATGGCATTATTGGGATTTGGACAATTTTGTGTTGTGCGTGGCAAATTATCATAGGAGGTGACCATGGTCACATTTGCCTCTATTCCCCCTCCAATTATTTCCGCCATATATTTTCATCTTATCTTCAATTCCAATTATTTTATGGTCACTTTTTCGTCCTCCTAAAACACTGAAAATGCATTGCTCATACAAACACAAAAATGCTGATAAGAACGGTGTCAGGACAGTTGGTAGAGAAAAAAAGGCAGATGCATTGTAAAAAATGTCAGGGTTAGATGTGAACTGTGCTGGAAGGAAATAAATGGATTGTGAGCGATAAAGTGAGAGTGGCAGAAGGGCAAATATTATTATTATTATTATTATGCAAGCAAGCCTCATATATACCCACTCGCCTGGCACAAGTCAACAAGATGTGTTGTTGTGGAGGAGGATATATATGAGAAAATGTAGAGCAGAGAAAATCGTGAAAATAAAAATGTCAGGGAATATATATCTTTAAAGGGACCAGGTGTTCGTCTCTTTTTTCCTAGTCAATATCTGCCTTCCCTTCACTCTCTGAATGAGTGAGTGTTCGACTGAATTTAGATAGCAAAACTGATACGGACATGGACGAACACATGTTTTCAGGCACAACTGCTTCCTTCCTCCGAAATTTCCTTCCTTCCTCTTCCAATATACTTTGATATTCTTTTTTTACGGGAAAACATCACACAAAACCTTTTATGGTCACACTATATAATAATATACATGTGCATTTCGCCTGTGAAAATCATATTTGGATAGAATATTATTATTATGCTGTTCTCTAGTAGAAAGATTACACATGTCGATAATGATTTCATAACATGCTCTCCACCTCCACCATATTTCCCAATTTCATCTGTATTCCAGTCATGTAGTCGGATTCCATGCTGATGATCATGATGATGATATGACTCACCTTCCAAAATACATGTTTTGCTCGGTCAGGTAAAAAGGCATGTTTTTCGCATCAGAGCCAATCTTGGAAATTGAATTGAGGCAAAAAAGTAAATAATGTGAAAAGCGATACCAAAAAGCAAGAAAATGATTATTGATGATCAAGATGAGTTTAAACGGGCGTTAATATTTCGTTTTCTCTGATGATGATATATTCTTCTGCTTGTAGCAACAACAACTGCATCTTATGAATACAAACTGTTCTTCTCCTCAACAACCCACAAAAAACAGCCTATACATGCCAAGAATATTTCACAGCCTTCTGTGAAATAACTTTTAAACAAGCAAAAAAAAAGAACACCGAACAACCGCCGCTGCTATACCGGTGGCAATGATAATGACGGTAGAACAGTGCTAACGAGAGAAAACAAATATGTGCGAATACTCAAGTATAAAAAATTTTCATACAGTTTTGCATATTATATTTTTTTACTAACCACACAACCTCCAGCAAAAACAAGCGATACGCAAGGAAACCACTAAATAACTCCTTTTGCGGTGATATGCCCACAAAATAAAATAGACAGACGAGACAGCGATAAAAAACGGTGTGCGCCTCTTCATCCAACTTGTATTTCTCTCGTTAACCGTTTTCCCTTTAGTAGTAAATATCTAAATGGCTCGTTCGTGGTTTTCGCTAAATGTTGTAATGGTAATCAAACTGTCAAAGTTGACTGCACAACAAAATCATGATGCTTACATGTCTGCCTACTAACTACGCAAAAGTTTATTTTACCTTTTGTATGGTTTGCCAGTGGAAAATATGTGCAAATTGTAAAAAAGGTGATAAATATTTCTCGTGTGAGAAGAAGATGAGCGCGCATGTAAAACATTTGCAGAGGTATCCTCCTTTTTTAAGCTGGTAATCATACACAGATGTCATGTCTTTTAAAATAGTGTGTGTAGTGTAGGTAGTTATTCGTCATCATTGTCGTATGTAAACTAGCAAGAATTTATATCTCTACATCCATCTGACTGTTTATATTTGCGTTGGTTTATGAATTCTGAGGGACATCAAGAAAGTTGAGTAGCTACAGAGTATTTTATTGTTTGCTGTAATAATAAATTACGGTATTGTATTTTATGAGTGGCTTAACTGAGGTAGCCTTCGAGGCTTGAAAATACATTTTGCAAGATAGCGAGCAGCGGTTCCGTTCTAAGAAAAAGCATTATAGCCTTCGAAATTGAGACTGTCGCCTACGAAATTGATAAGGAGGGTTTCGAAGAGGAATTAAACTTTGTTGTGACTAGAAAGCGAGGTTAAACCAGACAGAAAGTGTAAAAACGGTTGATTGATGGTCATACAATCAAGATTCATGATGATTATGATGATACTGTGTATACAATAATGGGGAAAATTGATTGTTTGTTGTTGGATATTTCCTGTTTATTTTTTTCTTTGGAGTAGCAAATAACATCTAGTCATTTATCTTGAAGTAAGCCGCTGCTTCGAGGAATGATATCGGAATTTTACCAAGAAAATTTGGGCCAAGTAACAAACAAGCTTGCTTGGAAATAATGCTTAAAGGCGAGTGGTAATATCCAATGCCCTTCATAAATGTCCTCGATTTTGAAGTCGTTTGTATTTACATGAATATTTAGGTATGACTCGAGTAAAGCAAACAAGAAGAAATTTATTCCTTTGTTGAAGGCTGAATTTTAACTCACATTATGCATGCATAAATACACACACAAATAAATAAAAAGTGCCGACGAGTACATAGATTTTATATTAGTGTGTATGCAAACTTTTATAACGTTTTAGTAGACGCCGGACTGCAATGTAATAAAAAAGGGCAAAATTATTAAATAAAATAATATGAAATATATTATAACCATATATTACTATTGCCTAGTCCAGTTTATCATAAAACTCGTAAAACGAGGTAAAAAGAGAAGTAAGCGATTATGTAAAATCTGATAAATAAGGAGTGAGCCAGAAACAGCCTTGCACACTTTTCCACAGTCTTCGTTTCAACAGCAGCTGTTAGTTTCCTTTATATATTTTTTATATTTTTCATTATTATTGGCTCTTTTTATTGTTGCATTCTATTAGCAGGAGAACACAATATGAGTACACAGGAGTGGTTGTCCATGTGGCATGCAAGTGGGCAAGTTACATATTTGCCAAGCTATTTAGCAAATATATTACGATTCTAGAATATTAAGCGGTCCAGAGAACAGAGACTATTATAGTTTTGCTGGTCAAAGGAAAATAACTGGAAAATGTGTAAAGCATACATATATGTATGTATACACAAATAATAATAATAACACTAATAAAACGTCTTGTATTATTAGTTTTCTTTCTCTCCCTGCTTTGTAGAGTATTGTTGTGCATTTTCTTCTCTCATATATATGCGCCCTTTGTCCATCCATCCGACTGTAATATTCACAGTATTATGTTAGGTTCTCTTTGACTGGACACAAAAAAAAGTTGTCGTTTATTTTCTTTGCTTTGCTATTTTCAAAGGAAGTAAAGTAAGCTAATAATAATTTTCCTTTAGTTTACTTTCCTCATATCCATTCCATTCACAGCGAGAAAGAAGCGAGATGGAGAAGTAAGTAATAACTAATGCGTGTGTATGTGTGTGTAAGCACCACAATGATTTTTATCACCAAATCCATCAATTTTCTCGGCTGCTGCCCTCTCATGTTCTACATGCCCTTTTTTACTGTAACTGACTGTGCAAATATAAATTTACTATTCGCTTGCTTGCTTGCGCTCTCTCGCAGTCAACTTGATAGAGAGAGAGAATGGAAAGAAGAAGAAGAAAAATTGGAATTGAGTAGGAAACTGTTTTGTAGTAGCTAAATATCATATTATGTGTTCTCATATATGGTGAATAGTGGGCTATAAACTGGTCATATGCCGCTGTACTGCTGTTCGCTCCTATTATCGTCACTAGTACTATCATGCATGCAATTTATTGTGACAAACAGCTCGTATAATGAAAACTGGTGTAATACAACTCCCAATCTAGATTAGATTATTTACCTAAATAGGAAAAGTGTAATTGTGTGTAGTCGTGTGAGTAGTTGTAACTTATATTATGGACACACAGTTTGAGTTCACATTTCAAAACTAGACCTTCATCAGCGGAATATTTGGATTGCCTGTTAAGCAGCACCTTTTCATTTACCAATGTATTTTAAAATTTTGCTTTTCATGCTATTTTTCAGTCTCGTAGTTGGTCCGACAGTAGTAAACATGCCAGCAGGGTGGATTCGATGATTATAGGAGCCCAGTATTCGAAAACTGCATATCATTTAAATACCACACAGTGGGCTAAAACTCTTCATGCTATTTTTATCAAAAGTAGAGAAAAACCGTACGATAAGGTTGATTCATATTCAGTCAGCCACTTTCCCCTAATCTACACTCTGATATGATATTGTTTATTCAGAGGAAAAGGGAAGGGGAGCAAATGGCATACTCCTGCATACGAGGTCATAGTTCAGCAGGACATCACGATATCAGATATTATGCATGCACACCACTGCCACTCAACTCAAGTGGACAAATTTCCTTAATTACAATTGCTCCATATATCACGATTAGTATAAGCCCACTATATAAACTCATGTAAGCCCTCTTTAGCCCGAAATGGCTTACACGACTCGAAAAAATTAAACTGGAATTGTAAATTGTAATCCAAGCTGTTATTATCGTGTTACCTTTATTCATGCATTACAAATACATAATTTAGCGGAACTTTGCCTCTTTGACTCTAAATGTTTCATGTAAGCTGTACACTTTTTTAAAAAAAAGTCAAAGCTCTTCAGCACCATACTGTGTTATGTGTGGACTGTGTGGTTAAAGCTCAGTGAACTTTTTATTTTTGTACGTGTCTCCAACTTAAAACTCCACTGCATTAAAAAATCGCTCCCACTCTTGATCTCGTTTTGAAAAAAAACGCAACAATAACATCGCATTATTATTAGTTCTAACTCTATCTGAGTTTAAAATACGTACAAACAACGCAACCACTGCAGTTTTTTCATTAATATATAATTATCAGTGGAACCACCACTTGTTCTACATCACCTAGTTTCCTTCTACAAAATAATCCTAATAGCATGCCATTCCACACCAACCACCACCATGAGCGGCGACTTCCTACACAAAAAAAATAACATTTTGTTGACCGGATGTGTGAAATTGAAGTTGATATAATAAGCTGGTATGTTTGCTTGTGTGTGAGCAAAGCACACACACACACACTTACCCTTTTTTTCTCTCTCTAAAAAATATTGAAATCCCAATTTTTTATTTCTACCTGTGTACTTTACTTACTCCTAGTAATGCATACATGTAAAAAGGAAATGCGTGGAAATCCACGCTCCGTACTAATAGCAGCGTATAAAACTGGTGAACATGTGTACCTGATTTCCTATTCCCATTTTAACCAGAGCGTGTAGTAAAAAATACAATGCCGCTGTTTTTTTCTTCTTTTAGAGAGAAAAATAGGTATGAAGAAAGCAAAATAATAATGTGTGTGCTCCCATTTTTATTTAAGATTTGAACACCTAGAACGCGCCAGAACTACAAATATGATTTCTTCACGATAAGATATGTAGTCTACCTACCTGAGTTTTTTTATAGGAGAGTGCTTTCTAGATAAGAGGATTGCAGGCGGTGATGTTGGTAATATTATGAGCCATTTTTGAAGCATTTTTCCCATTCCACTTTCTATTTGATTTTTTCCCGTATTACCTGTGTGTGTAGTGCTACGTATTATTATTGTTGGTTGCGTGTACAATTGTTTGATATTAGAAGGAGGTTTTATGAGTGTACCTTTCTCTTTTTTATAGGTTTTATATTATGACCATAGTCTAATAAATGCTTTCCCATTTTATTATGGCGATTACACGAGCCCCATTACAAATTACTTGTTGGCTTGTAGAGAAAAAAAGGGAGAATATTATGCTTTCATATTTTTATATTATGACTTTTCTGCCTACCTGTGGTAAAAAATTGAGAGAGAAAAAAAAAGAAAAGGAAAAATCGGCTTTTATTTCTGGAGAGGAGGAGTTGGCGATCTGGTATGTCTGGTTGTTGAGCAATTGAGCATTTCTTTACAATAAAATAAAAGTGACCGCCTTCCGTACAGTCTCTCACGTTGTGTTTTTTTACAGAGAGGAAGAGAAAAATAAAAAAAGGATGATAATGGTAGATTTTTTCTGAAAATTGAAGTGCACGACGACATGCCACTTGTCAATACATACATTTGCCATGTCTATTGTAACAAAGAAGAGGAAGCTACTCTGATGATGATGAAACATAAGAGCATACACATGACATACAAAACTAACCATTTTCTCTTGTCTGAAATGAACAATGATTTTCCGGTTTCCTTTCATATCCAGGATTTTTTCTCTTTGGGAAACGGGAAAGTGGTAAAAGTAAAAGAAATGGAGGATGAGTTGCTGCGGTGCTGTTTTTATTGTAGTGGTCTCTTCATTTTCTCTTTCTCTCCATTCTTTTCATCCTTTCCGGTAAGAGAAAAAACAGCAACAAGAATATAACTAAGAATATAACTGCAGGAGAGACTATATATAAAACTAATTTTTAGTGATAGACATGACGATGAAAATGTGTTGGTTGGGGGGGGGGGATGAAAAGGCGGAAACGATAAAAAAAGCGGGTGTTCTGTAATGGAAAGAAAAGCAGCTTATTAGCTTTTGATAATCCACCTCCCCCGCAATTTTCATAGACAGGTTTTTTCTTTGTTGCTCTTCATTGATTTTTAGCTTGTTCATTAGCTCATCATTTTACCCGTTGTCATCCCCAATTTACGTGTTTAGTTAACCAGAACAATATGTCCAACAAGATGTGAGTCAACGAGGATGAAAAAAATGCCCAATATATGTTTTTTTTTAGGTCAGCGTCACATTAGCATTCAAGATAGAGCCATCTTGTCGTCCCCTTTATTTTTACCCATGTGCTCATGCATACCAAACAATAGAAAGCGAGGAACATGAGAAGGAACAAACAATAGGAGACCGACAAAAAAAACTCTTGAAAGTGGAAACCTGCAGACTCGAGTTCTGTTATGTATAGTCCAATAGCTTTCTGGTAGCATCTGTTTTTCTGTTTTTTGCATCTTTCTCTTGGCATCATGAGATCATAAAAGGTAAGTGGAGCAGAGAGCAACATACACACAGAGAGACTCTCCTACAAGAGGCTCGTGACGACGACAAAAAGCTGGAAACTAGTTCCATATTATATTTTTATGGGAAATACTGCATCTTTTGTGAAGGTAAATTCATACCTTCTTTTACTTCAGAGATGAGAACCTATTTGAGGAACAGTGTAAGCAGAGAAATAAACTCTTGTACATTGTTTGACGATCTGTTTGTGTGTTATCCTCCCTTCTAGAGGAAAAAAACGTAGGGAGAAAATGAAATGGCACGTGAAGGAATGCGCTCGTTTTCCCTACAACTTCCAAGCAACTTGTTTTCCTTCCCTTGTTGTCGGTAAATAGGCTTTGACTTTCAATTTACTTGATTCTCTTCATCCTCTTTACACAAATTTTATGTACTTTCTCCCACTTTCCCAGCTTTTTTGTGTTTGAAATGGAAGCTTGTTTTGTGTCTCGTGGAGAAAACAGTTCATCATAAAAAAGTGGGTGACAGGCTTGAGATTTCTTGGTGGAGTGCATGCATGCATAAAGAAAGGTATGTTGTGTGTGTGTTTTCTCAAGTGTGATAGGTACAATAGGCATTGCAATGGCGTCAGACGTGCAAAAATAAAGAAGGGAGAAAGTGAGAAAAAATGGGTCATTTTTTGAGAAGCAAAAGTAAATGCAACAGAAGTAGAGGTATTTTTTCGTTGAGTGAGTTTTCTCCAAAAAAATTGTTTTGTTTCGCTAGTCAAGTATGTAAACTGTGTCGAGAGAGAGAGAAGCGCAGATGGTGCTAGAAAAGTAAAAGAGGGAGAAAGCGAAAATTGGGTTATTTCCGCCTGTTAAAAAAGGCTTAAGCTTTCTCCAGCTGCATTAGGTAGATTATAAAGAGATTGTTTAGGTGGCACAATGTTTGCTGCTGAGAAGATGGGTATTTCACCAATGCCAAAATTCCTGCTGATTATCCTTCCTCTTTTTTTGCAAGCTATATAATTTTTTTCCTAAGCAAACGAGAGAGAGAAAAAACTGCAGCATAATCATCCCATCAGCGTCAGCACATTTTTTACGACGTGTTTATTCACCGCTACTATTATGGCCCCCGTGCTCTTGCTGTTCTACACTACTGGTTATTATATGGGATGACTTTCACACACAGGTCGTAAAAAGCCTGTGTCAGCATCAACACCAATTAGGTTGATTAAACTAAGTAGTGGGGAGAGGAAGGAGGAGAGAAAAAACTGGTTCAGCATTAGAAGCAAAACAACAACCAAATTAACATGGTCTTTCTTTCTCTGTTTTTCCAGCTGCTTTAGAAATTCCAGATGAAAAGTAGCCCTTTTCACCCAATGAACTGGTAACTTATCCACTGTTTTTCTGGGTGCTTGGTCATTCATGGAGAAAATAATGCTGATTTATTTATCCTATCAGTTAATTGACTTTTTCCAGGGAGGCGCAAACTACTAACTAGCAGGGAAGAAGCTTATAGGCTTATAATGTACACGTCAAATTGGAAGCGAAGAGGATTTATTTCGGAGTGAGCTCTTAATATCGAAATCGCTGACCAGCACATACAAATATCCGCATCTACGATGGGTATTTGTACACGCGTAGATTGTATGTAGTTTTGGGAGAGAAGAAAAAATGCAAGTGCATACGAAGATTTTTTTAGGTTCATTGACAAACAGAAAATTTCTTCTCACACATATAAGGTTACAACAGAGAAATATGTATGCTATTTTGTAAGGAATATAAAAGGAAGTAGGATAAAGTGTACATGCCGCAATATTTCTGACAGAACTGATGACGAATGAAATACGCTCATTTTCTTTCTTGGCTCACTTAGGTTCGGACATGAACTATAATGAAACTCATGGGTAATTCATTACTTCCGAGATGATATATCATCGATTTTATGTATGATACGGATACAAAATAAAAACACAACAAGCCAACTATTTGTGCTTAATGTTGAACATTTTACAAAAGAACTGGAAATTGGTGTAACCAGTTGGGCTAAAAACTCGGTTAAAAATTTGCTTTGCACAATCAGACGCACACGCTGATTTTGTATTTTCATCTTGCTGCCAACGCCAAATATTAATAACAAAAAACACGGAGCAGGAAATAAGAACACTAACAGATCAAATATTATGCCCTGGTGAAATGTGTCATTCCTTTTATTTCTCCCCTGTCTTTTCGTTCCGCTCATTCTATTACTCTGCACACCTTGTTGCCTTTTTAACAAGATGAATTTATATCCTCTCTGCTCATTTTTATCAATTCAGTTTAAACCACACACAGAAAAACTGCTTCAGCCGTGCATATCCTGACTAAATTGATACATATTGTCTTCATTCCGTAGAAAAACCATATATGATGAAAACACAACCAGAATACTTTCCCGAACTATGTGGCAGCATGATCATCCTTCATCTTTAGAAAAATGTACATATGTACTTGTTCCAAAAAATTCAACATACTCCAGCTCGCACGCATCTATGCATACATGCAATTTCATTAAAGAGAATAACAAAACGAAAAACTCTCCATTTCCGTATGTCGAGTGAAACAACACGGCAGTCATCCACAAACACAGAAATGTTTAGCGACTCAGTAAACTGATGCGACGATATGTGTGCAGAGTTTGAAGAGAGAATCTAGTGAGTAAAATGCACGGTCACGATCCATCAACCCTTTTTTATGCTCCATGTAATCCGGGCTACGTGCACTTTACTTCTTTTTTTGCCTGCCTTCCTAACTGATTACGTCGATATTTTTTTTCTTCAATTCCGACGAACCTACAAATAATAAAAGGGAAGAGAAGGAAAGAGGAGAGATGATCATGAGAAAATGAAATCATCATCATGAAATGGAGTGAAAGACAACGACAATGATGACAACATCATCGTCGTCGTCGTCGTCGTGTGCGTGTTCTTCCTCTAAATAGAGTCATGAGGATAAAAAACTGCAAGAATGAAATCCAATTGTCTTTTTTTTCTCTTTTGAGACGCTGCTGAGGTGGATGTCTCCATCTATACTTTATTCATTGCCGGCAACATACTTTTTAAGCTTTGTGTGGATGATGATGATCATCTCTCTGAAATATCTACTTACAACAATTTTAATAGGGTAATGTCATTACTCCCTAATGCCATTATGCGATGTAACCACCGTGCTCTCTCTGAGGATCATCAGTAAGGAGCACCTGGTTGCAAAAAAATAATATGAAGACGTGTTCAAGATGGTCATGAGGATGACGGTTATGGCGACATTTTTGGTGATGATAACGATAAAACGGAATGGTTATGTTGGAGATGATGACGGTGTAATAGCCATCATAACAGGGAAGCCAACATCACTTAGCTTTGCACATTTTGGAGAAGAAAAAATTGCGGTATTACTGGCTATATTAGAGAGAAAGGGGTGGGTAAGAAAAAATATAATGGGAATTGAGAGAAATGGTGCGATTTGTGGAGCATCGTGTCGCTAGACGCATTATGAAGCATTAGAGAAAAAAGTCAGCAATAATGGCTAGGTTTTCTTGGAATGTGTATATTGCTGTGTCAATGGAACTAAGATTTTTTAAAGGATATATAGCTGTGCAGAGAGGTTAAAAGATTATTGGTATTAGAGACCAAAAGAAAGTTAGATTGTAGGCGAGGTTTAATGAACTGAAATGTGGTAGCATGTTGAAAGGAATTTGAGATTTTCTTCATATTTACTCAGACTTGTTTAGAATCTAGATTAAATGCATGTAATTTGACAATTTTTGTTTTTTTTTCTTCTAATTTTCCAACTTTCTATTTCTGAGTTTTTCTTTGTTTTGTGTGTACCTTCTGTTCAGTAGCAAATTATGCTTTTAGGATCATTTTTACTACACAGAAAATAATCATTTGTAACAAGAGCAGCAGAAAGAGTAAAAATTATCTTTCCTTTTTAAGAAGAATGCAACATTTTCGTTCCCACACTGCATTTACAATCCATGACCAACTTATTACAGATGAGGGCACAAGCGAAAAATAACAATAATGAAAAGGGGACTCTCCGGGAACCTGTTTCCTCAGAAAATTTTCTACAGACAAAATAAACATAGAAGACCAGACCACATCAGCGAGTAGCACCAAAGAGCAAAAACACTTGGCGTGCATCCTCTAACCGGAAACGATTGAGGTGGAAAAATAGGCGAAGACGAGACTCGAGAATGTGAAAAGAAAAGAAAGAAAACTTTCTCTAACCTTTTATTTCTCTCTTTCTCTCTCTTCTCATGTAACTGTATCCAATTTGCGGATGGTTAAGAGAGAGAGATGTACAATTGGCGGAAGTAAATAGAGAGAGAGAGAACAAGAAAATGAGAGCGTGGAACACAGGAAACTTTTTTTCCTCTACCAACCTCTCAAGTCCAATTCCCAACTTTTCCCATTTTCTTCTCCTACTTTCTCTGCTGTGGTTATGGCGGTGGTGCTGGTGCATTTAATCCTTGCACCGACGAAACAACTGAAATAACACAACACATTACACGATCACATCACATGCCACAGCCACACACTCAACTTTAGTGTAACAATTGGTGGTGGTGGTGGAGAAAGTGAAACAAGTGAAAGTGGTTCTACTTTCTCTATTTGTACATACACATGCACATTTTTTCAGGGTGCTTGTGCTAACAAGAGTAGTCTACAACTACTTGTTATTGGAATGTTGAAGAGGATTGTTGGAGGATACATATTTGCAGAAGTGGAGGTGGAAGAAGCACTAATGTATACACATTTTTACGGAGGAAAAGTTAAATCACCCAATTATCTCAACTTTTTTTCCCTTCAACTCTTTCTCCATCCATCCATCCATTTTCACAATCCTTTCCTTCCTCCACCACCCTAACATACGGTCACTCATACTAAACAAAAAAAAATGGGAAGATGGTTATGGGTAAATAGAATGGAGAATGTTTCTACTGAGTTTTCTTTCCGCTTTCTCTGATGGTGATGAAATAGGCATGTATTGTGTGTGTTGGTGAGGGCGTCATGTGTTTGCCCTCCGAATTTTTTCACATGTTCTCCAAGCATCTTCCCATGAACCACTCAATTTACAAGGATGGAACACCCGGGGTGCTCGATAATTTTATCTGGGGAGATACACTCATATTGTAACATTGCCGTGTAGTGGGTGGAAGGTTGAACCAAGGTGGTAAGAAGGAATGATGATCTAGTGAGCTATTATGGTGAAAAATATTTTTTCCTCTTTTTTGCCTCTCTGAACAAGTAATAATAATGGTCAAAAGAGAAGGAAAGAATCCAGGGAAAAAGTACATGATCATCATTACCAGTTATTTGTACCAGCTGGGTAGCCCCAGAATTGGGAAAGGTATGCACTTGTTTTTTTTTCTCGGGGTGATATGTATAATGGAATGAGTCTCACCTGTGCTTGTTCACAAGCTCATCATCACGATGATAATATCATGTTGCTTGAACAAGAAAAAGAACGCTGATGGTGTTGCTCCGTGTGAGGGCTTCCAAAAATACGCTGGATATGGTGTCGTTAACGACTGTGTTCCATCAAAAATTACCTTGTTCAGTGGGCCCAAAAATGTAAGAGAAAAAAATTAATGGAGGAAGTACTAAAAGAAAGTTGATATGTGCATACAATAATATAAAATAGGAAAAATGCATCAAGCAAGTATTTTCGCTCTTTTTCAGAAAAATGTCCATCGGACTTTCGGACTTTAGCCATGTAATCCAATCGAGAAAACTCTATGATCATCTGATATAAAAGTTTGTTTTCTTATAAAATAAAATGTTATATTCATATCTTGTATGCGGTTTGGTTAAGCATTTGATGGTAAGATGGTAACGTTGCACGCAACCCCAATCCCTCACAACAAGAAGGGAAAAACAAACTTTAAAAACAAAATAATCATAACATCTGAAGAATATGAGGGTACGAAGGTGTGCCCGTGTTGTGTTTAGACTGGGGAAATTCCGAAAAAAATACAAGCTTGTATACACGAGGACGACTAAAAAAAGAAGAGTCCTCAGGGAGCATTCCATTCATTCTTCTTTCCTCATATATTTATTTTCTCTTTCCTTCCCCTCTGCTTTCTCCTCTCGTGTCAGTGGTAAATTCATATTATATGTGTACGTATAACTTTCACTTTTTCCGTTGCACATACCATTCTGCCAAGCGAGCACCATACCAAACCACCGCAATGCACTGAATGACTGCATTAGGGAAATAAAAAGAGGAGAAAGAGCGGCGGGGAGACTTCAACCCACTTCCTGTTTGTTTATTTCCCTGTTCCTCTGCTGCTTCAAAGAGAGAAAGAAAGAAAACTTTTTATTATGCAGTTTTACACTCACTTGTTTTCATTACTGCTTTTACCCTTGCAATGCATTTGTGTATAGTTATTTTGGTGAAAGTATGTAGCATTGTATTTTATTGCGGAAATCGTTTTATATTTAAAGAAGGGAGAAAACTGGATTCATTCATTCAGGGCTTTCTCTCGTCTTATTTCTTTTTCTCCGGAGGGGATACAAACGCATTAGCGGGGAGAAAGCATGAGTAAATGGGAGGAAGCTTGTGGCATGATGATGGAAGTGGTTGTGATTGGCTTGCTTTTGTGAATGTTTGGATGTGTCCAGTGGAAAATATAAATGATGCATGTGTGGAAGGACTGGATGAGAATAAATGTGATGAATTGACATGATTGGTGTGATGGTGGTGGCGGTGGCGCTCTATGAAAAGTGCAATATGACTGGTGGTGGGGCAATTCTTTCCTGGCTGCAGTTTCTCTGATGATGGCAATAAATTTTCGCTTTTGTTGTTTGGGAGTATGTATGGTTGTTTCGTGTGTGTGTGTTGATGTTATTGTTGTTCCTTTGGGTTTCCTTACAAGGAGCAAGAATGTTTTTGGCGTTTGGCACTGGTGTTTTGGCAGGAGAGAGGAAGATGGAAAACCTGGCGGTGCTTTTGTTCTCGGGCAGACCGTATCCGGTTGAGCTTTGAAGGTTCTTTTTTAGTACTTTTGGGATTGACTATGAGTACATTTTAGCATAATTGGGTATATATGATACTACGTCCACATAATGCACATATCATTACTGTAATGCAAAAGATTTATAAAATTTGCTTCATGTTTATGATCACAATTTTGTGAGATATAAATTTTATGTGTGGTTACAAGCCAAATGTGTATACAAATCCTGGAGTTGGTCAGCTCACGAGAATTTTCTGAACTTTTGTGAGTTGCTTCACTGGGAAAACACTATAAAAGGATTAAGTCTTGTTATATTATACTTTCATGCATGATTCCAAAGCATTTACTGTTTCAAGTTCAATGTCAGATTTTTATCAGAGTTTTGCCTTCACTAAATGCGTAACTGGATGCGTTAAAGCGTCATATTTATTGGCAGTTTTGTTGACGTGGTTGGCACATCCCTCAGCATTAATCATAGTTAAACAGATCATCTCATCAGAGCAGACCACGACCACACCATGTATATTTTCAGACATTTCATAATCATCATAAATGCTGATGCTGCTGGCAGCAGAGTGAATGGCCACTACACGCATTTAATCGTCACCCTTTTTCTATCCCACTTTGAATAAAACTCTTGCTCCGAAAACATATCACGTTTTTCTCCTCGTCCAAAATGTATAAATCCAAAAACACTTTATTTATTCAAATATTTATCTACGATAATGGGGATGATGATTGGGAGGATAATGAAATGAAATAGATTTTTGAGATGACTTTTGTGCGTGTTTCTCCATTTTATATGTGTGGTAGCTATGGCTATAGAATGCGTTGAGTAATCACTTGACTGAGCAGTCGAGCAGTGCCAACAGAAGGAGGATTTTTGGGAGAATCATATCCTCTTGTCAAAGTGGAAATCACCCCAAACAACCACTACCATGCCACCAGGCTTGGGTAATCACCCCAATTTTGTTAAGTGATTAGTGATTGGGATTAAATGAAACTTCTATTTCTAATAGTGATTAGTGATTGGTGATTACCATCAATGCCAATCACCGGTGATTAGGTGATTAAATGATAAGTGAAAATGCAAGTGGGATTAGGATTAGTGATTGAGTTTAATTACATATCAGTTTGTTTAGCAATATAATGTACATCATTATATCACGGCTAATTATTTTAACAGTGTATCACAAGTAGGAACTACATATTATAATTAACTTTCCCTTCTTATAGTTTTGACTATATTAATTTTCTGTACATAATTAGAACTTTTGATCTTCATCTCTATGAATATGTAATTGTCTGCGAAGAAAGTGGATCTTCAAGGAAATATAAAAGAAACGATTTTTTTTGTAATGCCTACAAAGACGAGTAGTTATTTGCCAGGTTAATGTTTGTGTAGATGGGATGTTAAGCTGAGAAAAAAATTGACAATGCATCCAACAAAAGATAAAAGGAAGACAAAAATATGGTAACCTTTGTCCTACTGATAAGTCATAAAGTGATTGATAAGGTGATTAAGCAGTGACTAAACGTCACTGGTTCTGGGATTAGTGATTGTGATTAAATGTGTAAAATATGAAGTGGGATTAGTGACTAAGTCATTAATTTAATCACTAATCCTTTCTTTGGGATTGGTGATTCTAATCCGTGATTACACAAGCCTGCATGCCACCATCATCATCACATCACTCATCATCAAAATCACCAAACTTGTGTGTAATCTTCTCCTTCTTCTTCTATGCACTTGTTTCATCCAAAAAATACACACAGCAGCGAAATAACATCATGTCTATTTTTCATCTTTCCTCCTCATCTCTCGATCTCCCACTGTGTCTACTCTGAGCACTTGGTGAGCAGTTAAGTAAACGTGGTAATGAAAATGGATTTTGACGTTTGAACAGAAGCAAAGGGGAGAAGTGAACAAGTGCATCATTTCATTTCGTCTGAACTGAAAACGCATCCAATATTCATCACACAGTTTCCTCTGCAGAGTGATGAATAGATAGATGAACGTGAAGCGATTAGGTGGAATAGATAAAGTTGAAAATTTATGGAAAAAAAGAGGCAACAACTTTTCGCTTCCTCTTGACAAGTGTAAAATCTTGCAAGGCAAATGGGAAGAAACGAGGAATAAAAATGCAATAGAAAATTTATTATTTGATAACCTGTTAAGATCAATGTAGAGTTAAGCTTTTTAATGAAATTTTAAGTATTAATCTTACTGATTGTATTTGTTCTTTTTTTCTGTGTGATTTCAGGTAAGTGGATATAAACTCAACTTTGCTTCTGTGATCAGAGTAGCCAGATAGCGAGGAAGACCTCACCCACGTATTTTAATTGAGATGATGGAAGTGATGGGAAAAACGATGGAAAATTGAAAATTAATGGGATTATAAGTGGTAAAACGGGATGGAAGAGTTGAAGGAGAGGTCAGCAGATTGATATTGAATTTTACCCAACATTTGTCATCATTGAACAAGTGAATAGTAGCAACGTCCTCTTTAGATAAGCCAGACAGATTGCTCATCTCCCTCGAAAATCTCCCTCAAGAATATTTTCATATTTAATGAATGGGGTTTTAAGCTAAAAAAGTGATTTAATGGTGGTTGGATGATGATGGAGAAGGAAAATCTGTGAAATTTACATTTATGATTAGCTGTTATGTAAATTTTTGAGATTTTTTTACGAGTGGATGGTAATGTGTGTATAGCCTCTGGTCAGATAAGAAAATTATCATAATAATAGCTCATCATCATCAAGCACAGCTCATCCATTATCTTCTTGAGTAGACACGCACACATTTTTCATCTCGCAAATAGAATTCCATCGAGTATTTGAATTGCTAAGGGTTTCATGTGTGTAAAGTTGTTTCACAATTTTGGTACAAAGTCAACATAGAAAGGATTTTAGAGCGGAAATCAGAACTAAATTAACATTTGGTACATCACATAGCCAAAACCTCACTCGTCATCATTCTCACTTGAGAAATCAGCGGAGCTGTTAATGGTTTGCGCGTTTTATGAATAATTGTAAAAGTGTTCATTTTATCACAGAGAAGAGCAATGTGCTCATGAAAGGCTTAATTTTTTGAGTCACGAGAATGTCCGGAAGTTGGAAACGCTCAAAATCATAATGTTCTGTCCAGTTGTTACTGTGATAATCAAGTTGAATGGACTCTGGTCCCCTAGAGTTTACTGGTATAAATAGTTGAACAAGTTGCAATGTTTTCTGTTTGAGTAATTTGCAGTAGAGCTGTTCCCCCAAAATTATCTCTGATAATAGTCTATCATATAATTTATTGTGATTTATTGACTTGGCATGATTGTGAGTTTAAAACAGGACTTTCAAGAATTTCAAAATTGCACTATTGATTGATTGGACTTAATAATTTACAGTGCTAGATTAGATTTTATATATCTCTTATTTGCTTTTATATTGCCTGTCATCATTCATCTAGATACTATATAGAAGTTGAAAAGGCGTTCTTCTGCTGAAGCAACCAGAGTTGGTTTGGAATTTGGAAACAGAAAATGTTGAAACAATTTTTATAATGGTCTCTAGATGAAATTTTCTACCACCATAATTTCGCCTGTGAAAAAAAGTTGTAACCGAGAGAGATAGTTTTGGGTTTATCACTGAGTTTTAGTTTTCATGAGATGTTATTATATTCATTCTTCCTCCAGAGGTTGACCCTTATGATACTGAAACAATTGGTCCAAGTATTGAGTAAATTTTTAAAAAGTTGTTTTATTTAAACGACAAATATGAGAAATAGTTGTTTAATTGAGATCTTACGGTATGTAGATCTGTGAGACAACGGTAATTCTTGTAGTACTTTTTATGTTGAAGTGAGTGCAAGTATGGATGATAGTGTGAGTGTGATGCAGGTTACGGAGAAATAAATTAAAATTGGCTAGGCTCCCACATTAAAGCATGATTCGATTTACATACATTATAAAAACAATAGTTGCACTCAAGCATTACTATTACAGATGCTGGTAAAAGGAGAATTACCAATTCTTTCAAAGTAAACTGAAAGTAACTATAAGACTTTTCTCTGATAGTCTTCTTGACTATTAATAGTAGTCACTTTTCAAGCCTAAATCGTAACTAAACATTTTAAAATATAAATCATAATTATCTGGTTTTCATTTTGTATTTACAAATGCTGGCAACGGATTTTCCGTGTAAAACAAGCCGACTTTCATCTCCTCCCCGTATCTCTTCTAATTTTTCCTACATCAGCACAATCTATGCATAGAAACAATGTTCAAAGGAAAGACAA
>JAQIXX010003538.1:0-19310 GCA_034700605.1 Willowsia nigromaculata | reverse complement strand
AAATTAAAATATCTCCAAAACGCTTGAGAGGTGCAACGTAAAATTTAATATTTAGAGGTTTTCGACTATGCTCTATTTAATGGAAAAGGAATTTTTAAAATCGGTCATTGGCTTATCCGGGTCATCCCATTGTAAGAAGAAATTGATTATAATAGCTCCACTTTGATGAAAGCATCCACACAAAAAAGCACACTGCTGATTGCTGATGCTTAGTGATGATAACAACTATGTACTATGCATTACGTGATATGCTAGAGTTCATATAAACAACAGAAGATTCAATGTATGTGTTTTCCTACTGCAGATCCAGAAAATTCAGTGTAATAGTGAGACTAGATCTAACATAATGTACCTCCTCTCAACCAAATGTTTTCTCCAGAGAGATTTAGCAGTCCGCCGAGTTCACTCTCTGGCTTCAGTGAGCAATTTATTATTGCAAATGCTTAGCGAAGCGAAGTTCTCGTTGAAATGCAGATGACCAAGAAAAGAAAGAAAACGGGCATTTTAAAACAGTAAAGTTTTACAACACAACGATGAGTCCATTGTAAATCTTTTAAAACGGTTGTGAAAAAATGGTGTGCAAAATTATTAACTTCATATCTAGCACACTAATGTGACGATAAATTTTTTAATGATGAAACTATAGACTTCCAAAATTTTAATGAAAATGTTTTATAAAATAATTTTTTTTAATGCTTTGATAACTTTCATTAGATGTTACTGCATAACTTGACATTTCATTTCGCAATACAGCATATTTCTCTACTTTGTCCTTTTTAGTTTTTTAATGTCACAAAGTTCCTCATACTTCACTGAAAGCTAAACATATTATGCTAATGAGATACCAGACTACTATCTTTTCCAGATCAAATGACGTCTAAGCATCTTCTAACTTGAAACTTGTGAAAGAGAAAAAAATCAAATTCCACTTGATTGTTGTAGAAATATTTCACATGTACATTGAAAGAAACCCAAAACAAGTCTTTGCCTCGGAAGTATAATTTACTTTGACACAACTGGACAAACAGACAAAACAACCAAAACCCTACAAAGTTCCATTGAGTTCTTGCTACGCGTTTCCACCAAGTTGTTACTAATGACTTACATATCGCCATCATTAACTATAAAATCCTTCACCTCTCTATCTCCCTATACCACACTAAATTCGTATTTCTCCTGGGAGAAAACAGTCTGTGTATCTCAATTGATTGGATGGATGGACGGCAAAAGGCAAACTCAAGTCAGTCCAAAGAAGATGAGAATCATCACGATGATGGGAGAGAAGAAAGAAATTAGCCGAATCCCTGTCAGCGCGCCGTATGCTATTGTTGTTCCTAATGATTACTCTCCTCGTCATCATCATCATCATCATCACTGCAGCTTACTCAGCTCACCTCTTATCATCGATATTAACCCTTATTTTCATTTTTCATTCATTCAACCATTCGAATACGCAACACTTTGCAAAGCTTTTGGAGTCTTTCGTAAGATTCAGACTCTTTGCCCTTTTAGCAGACTCCACGTCTTTCTAAGCGAAGATGATCATTCATCAGTGCAGTGGAGAGGCATGATGACTTGAAGGAGAAGAAGTCTCAGGTACACATGAAAAAAATATTGCCCCGAGATATTTAATGAGCATTTTTTCTTCGACTTCATCTGCTTGTCTTGGATGCGACCATGATGTTACGAGAATGGTGTGCCGAATGGAAGTACGACGTGATGTGCTGGTGATGATCTCACTCGCACTTTGGTTTCATGGTTGTCGCGATGTTGTTGTTATTTTAAAAGTTTTAGCATATAAATTGAAACAGGTTGTTTATTCCTATCATTATTTTCTGCCGTAATTTTTTTCTCCTTTCGAGAGAGGGGATATTGTAGTGTAAAGAAATGAAGGGATATAAAGAAATGTTTGCACCGACAGCGTAATATGTTTTTTATGTATTTACCTATTTCTTTTAGGAAAAACGATGAAAATCAGAGTCAGAACATGTAAAGTACGATATGCAAAAAAGAGAGAAAAAACTAATCAACATAATAATGATAATGTTGTTATCATAGTAGACTATGTATTTTCCTAGAATTTGTTCATGTCTTTTCAAGTGTTGTGAATGCAGGTATTACATGATGTGTGACTTATGAGCAACAAGGGGGCAAGGTAGTCAATCTAGCGCAGCCACTGCGTGTCAACTCAACAATGGAATACCTCATAATACCTGGATTTTAAGACCTATATTTCAATGACAAATCTGAATCAAATTAAAGTAAAATGTAATTTCACATTAATAGTAAGTTTGGAAAAATAAAACATAACCAACCTTTTGTATAAAAACAACTCTCTGTTACTTTCCATTCATCTCATTTCTTTGCAAGAATATATCTTATGGCTGAGTTCCTATTTTATAGATTTTGTAACTTGAATTCAACACTGTATCTTCCATTATGAAATGAAAATGAAGAAAGGACTGAGAGAAAATATGTTTATTTAAAAACATGTCAACTCGTCTACTGCCACAAAACTATTTTAGAATGTATGAATCAGAGAGATGGTAAGTTACTAAGGAGCTCTGTGGTATGAACCTTAAAAGTTGGGGAAATTCCTTTCTGGTAATAAACGTCAAGGAAATACGAGCACCTTGATAGTTGATAAAGATTAAAAAAATTTAAATGAAATTCAGCAAGCAAGGCAATGAATGCACAAAAAATCAAATGTCATGTTATGCATTTTTCATCCAAATATATTTTCATCTCCTCAATTTCAATTGCTGAATAATACGCTTTGATAAAAGCAAATTTTAGATAATAAAAATGTTTATTTTTTTACTACTGTACCGCTGCAGACTTTACATCTATTAAGTTATGATTATTACAACAAACTGTCATACAAAGCATGTCATAATATAATATTTATGAATTATCCTACAGTAATAAAATAACCATGGGTCCGGCTACGTGTCTGTCTACGTTACCTTCTCACCTGTGGATACTAGGTAATTCTGGATTTTAGAATTTGTTTTCTCCAAATTTTTTTGGGGCATTGTGAACATTTCTCAGTATTTTGTACACAGTCTACAAATAAGCAAAAAAAACCACCAGCGAGATCCATTCATTCCAATGTAAAGATTCCAAATTTTCATTTAGATCTAATCTGCTTTTTTAACACAAAAATAAAGTAAACTCATCTAACAATCAAATAAACACTGAATGAAACCTTAGACTATGACCACTTTGGAACACTTACATTTTCCACTATATACCCAAATTCAATGCCAAAAAGCCATCACATTAGTTGTTTAGTATCCAGTCATGTTCCATTTCCCCATTGGAAAATCTAATTCATTCGCAAATGCTCTTCTCCTAATATTCTCCAGCAGAAGCTACATTTTTAGTTTTTTATTCAAAATAAAAATAATAACAAGCCCATAAAATTTTCTCTTAAACTTGAATAAACTCTTTACTCTTTGAATATTACACAAGTGTAAATAATACAGCATCTTTCTACCTTTTCTTCTACATACACTTTTTATCGTTTTTACGTTCATTCTTAATTCTCTTCTTCTTCTCTCTCCCTCTCATTTCATTTTTATGAATGAACCAACCAAAAATCCACCACCACCTCATTTCTCCACAAAAAAGCGTACACACCACCACCAAGAAAACCAAATCAAAACCAACACACCATCATATCACCGGGAGCAACTTTTATATACATTTTATATTAAAAACATCATCCTCATCATGTTTTTTAAAACTCGTCGTCGTTTTGTCCTATAGCTCGTAAAGTGCACTAAACTAATAAAAAGAGTTCTCCTCCCGCTGTCTCTCTTCCATGGAACAATATAAGCTATGCATATACTTCTAGATATGATTATATTATAATTTCTATAAAAAATATCATCCATGATGGCCAATCCCAGAAAAAACAACAAAGTGATGTGTGAGGCTGAATGAAGCCCGAGAGAACCGAGAGATTTTTTCTTCTCTCTTTTCGCTGCCATGCCAATGCCAGCAGCAGCTAAAAAGCCAAAACGACTTAAACAACAGCCATATCCACACAATCAACATCATTATCACGGGCAGTAGCATAGGAGCATATTGCAATCACAAAATTCTCCACCAAAAAAAGATGATCTTCACAAGAGAAAATGTTGACTTGACTTGTTGCTCGAGCTGATCATCAAAACAACCTCTCATCTCGTAGTATGCCGAATTCATTCACAACTTTTATTTTTTTGCTCCCTCTCACCATCGCGTCCCCCAAGTCCCTGAAGCACGTACGCCAGAGATATATAGGTAGCTAAATGATATGAAAAAATATATATTTTATATCATTTTGATGCTCAGTTGAATTATTTGGAGTTGTGAATGGATGGATCTTCCTTGTAGAAATGAAACGAGTCATTTTTTTCTTCATGACTGGTTGCTTGACCAAACACCTGTTGTTGTTCTTTGAGCTATTCTATAAGTTGACTTGATAAATTGTCCCCGTCATCATCGTCCAATAAAGGGAGAGAGAAAGAGAAGCATTACATGAGATGATTCTCCATTCATTGATAAAAAATTCCTTTTTTATCTCTCTCGCCAGCTAAGAGATGTGTGTACATGGACAATCTTAGTAGCTTTATTTTGGTTGGGATCTTCTTGATATAGCGAGTAAAGCTGTTGTGATGTCTGCTTTCAGAGGAGGATTAGAAATTATAATATGAAATTGTTATGAGATGGGAGATGATAGAGTATGAATCTTTTCTGAGCTTATTAAATTCTCGTGCATTTTTTATTGTCAAGTGTTTACAGTGGTCAGTAGTAAAGATTTGTTCATGGCGACGAGATGGGAAGATGTGATTATGTGATTGTCGAGATGATGATGATGGTAATGGGTTCTGATTGTGGTGGATGGATTCATGAATGAAAATATTTCGTACCAGGTGGATGGATGGTGGTGGAAGGGGTAAATGTGGTAGTAGTGTGTGCTGTTGTGATAAGTTAGTGGCAAATGATTTCAATCATTGTATGGCGTGACAGGCAGTGGAAGAATTGAATCCTTTTGTTTGCAATAGCAACAATAGTGGTTATTTAGTTTTGGTTGTTTAATTTTGTTAGTGCTGATGAATATTCGTCCCACTAGTCAGCGAAGGGATGGATGATACAAAATATTAATTAGAACAAGAGGAGGTATAGGAGATAACAAATGGGTGAAATAAATATAATTATTCTGAGCAATACAGAGACGAAAATGAAGCACAATGAATTTGCATATAGGTATTACCACTGTTGAATGGTTGGCCTACACGCAAAATTTGACTAATGCACGTTAGTTTTGTATAACATGGCACAAATTGCCAACGTTATTGAATGTACATAGAGTTAGTCCCTTTGACCACATGAAAGACATTGGTAATTAAAATTTAGTTTTTAAGGCAATGCTATTACTTAATTTTCTATTGCCAACAAGCTTTACGAATATTTGCTTGCAGAAAGGGTTTACTGGGTAAAATTGTTTAGCTTGACATCAGTTGGAGAAGCTCAGGTACATATCGAATAGGAATCCTGAAATATTGTTCCAGGTTAATTAATTAATGAGGCAAGCAAAATTTTGATACAAAATAAAAATTAAAAAATGTAAGTTAACGAAAACGTAAGACTACAGATAGCAATGTAAATCTGAAAGCCAAAGCTGAAAAATGAAGCATGCAAAAGGTGCTGCGCTAGCCAGTAATTTAAGAGTGGCGGTTTCAAAAGAAATATATATTCAATTAAAATTCATTCCATTAGGTATCTCAAAAAAAAGTAACTAGCCAAGAAGCAATGATATTCATGATTTATCGTGTTCCATTGTTTCATTCATTCTATTATTTTCAAGGCGAGTTTAGAGTTTTTGGGGAAATGTGTGTGCATATGTGTCTTCTTGAATGATTTAAATTTTTCGTCATGGCAAGTACATGGCCAGTTACCTAAGTTGAAATATTTGAGTGATTGATTCATTAAATTAGAATATCCAGGTGAGCAGCAGATGTATGCTCCAGCGAACAGTTCCTTATCTCTTTAAAAGCATCTTCGTGTAAGCTTGAATGAAAATTGTCCCTCACGATGATGATGATGAAGATTACATAATAGATTTTGCATCTCAGAGATTATCACTTTCAAAGTGACTTTATCATCTAGCTTATCAGCATAAACACTCCTTCACTTCACTCATCAATGAATCAAGCGCACCGAGAAATCAAAAGAATGTTTAATTTAATTCTAACAATGTTGATTGTTAAAATTTCCATGTCCAGATGCTCGGCTAAGTTGTAATAAGGGCAACGCATAATATATCATGATTTTGTGAAAAATTGATCCAGCATCTTGTAAATAACTGATTCAGTAAAAACAGTACAAAAGTAAGAGTACACACAATACTACTTGGTGAATTAACAATCATTGAATGCAAATAACACACGTAATTGACAGATACCTGTCCAGACTTCTGAATTCAGTGGCGACTGGACAAAAGGGCAAAGCAGAAGACTACCTAATAAAGTTTTGTCATTGAACGTCAGTTTGAATCATAACAGAAGGAACTTGAATAGGCAGATTGGCTGATTTGAAATAAAGATGTTAAGAAAGTTGTGCTCTAAACCTAAACTTTCACCCCTTTCGGGACTTACAAAAAGATCTCATAATATATTATTTGCAAAAAGGAAGAAAAGGAAGTATTACTATACCATTGCCAATTTGAGATAGTGTGCCTTGTTTGTTTTCTAAATGACTAACTTCCTATATCTTTCACAATATGAGCCCCTTCAATATTTGGATTTTATGGTTTTTCTTGTTCAATTTGTGTAAAGATTTTTGTGCATTCCTTCTTCCAATGATTTCTCTGTGGCTTCATTACGGCTGGACATTGCAAAAGTTTGTATTAATCATGCTACTCCCTGGAAACATCCAAATTTATCATATTGAACGAGAAGGCAAGTATGTATAGAGAAACCATGTAAATTTTAATTGATTGATTTGCTCTCTCCAGTCTCAAGTTATAGCCATTCATTATCAATAATTCATTGGACAAGAATGAATGAATCAAAATTAACGACTTTGTACATGTGTGTCCGCAGTGCAGTGATGAGATCAGCATTCAGCACATTTTTTGCTTAAAGTTTTGTCCATTTCTTATTTAGGCAATGCTCGACCTTTTCACTCATTTCTTTTTCCTAGTTTCCTACTTGGCCTACCTATTATGATAAATTGACAGGTAAAAAAACATCAGCTGCCAAGCCAACAGTTAATGCACTACACAATTTACATCAGTATATTGCCATTGCGAACTTCATCGATTCCGAAATGTTCTGAGAGCGTTGAGTAATTTGTTCTCAAGAAAACTACAATCAATGTTCATGATGACTGGTCAAACAAAAATGATTGAGTGAATGAGGAGAGCAACAGCTTATTGACTTTTTCTGAGTTGTTCACTTTGGGGCTTCAAGAGAGAAAAATTGTTTTTACTACCAGTTGCACTTTTCCTCCGTCTCCGTCTAAAATAAAAACAATGTAACAATTTTCGTTACTCATGTTAGAAAAATTATCATCATCATTTTGAATGCAGCAGCAACATCGTAACTCTTTCTTCTTCATTCTTCACTAATCAGGTTGCTTGTTGTTTTGTTAACTGAAACATGTAGACGAGAAGAAGAGAAAAAATGCCTCGATAATATTTATTAGTACAGTAGACTTAAAGTGAAGCTTTTGTTTTTTGTTGCTCTTGCTGTTTGTAAAAATAACGTATTAGTTTCAATCTTGTCTTAGGACTCGGGAATAAGGGGAAAACAAGAGAGACGAAAACAGGAGCATAGTCAGCGGGAGCCAGGCTAATGGAAACACGATGTTTATTAGAGACCGTCTCTTTGTTGTCTTTAGTGACTTGACTTCTCTCTCTTGCGATGACGATCATGAGAATGATGATGATGGGAAGGATGAGGGAAGGCTTTGGCTTTTAGGAGAAGAGAAATAAGTAAATTGAGCAAAGAAAATGAGCTCAAGTGAGCGTCAAGATGATGATGGCTGAGCCGACTTTAGCTAAAGATCGATACGTTTTTGGCAAGTTGAGATGTTGGTTAGTAGACAAAAAAAACAAGAAAAGCATACTAGACAAATTTGCTTCTTAATTCGTACTTTTAAGGGAAGCTCTTTGTGTGCCATGTGTAGCTGGAACAACCTAGACGCAGAATTTATTCCGTAACTCGTCAAGACAAGTGTTCAAATATGCGAATCTAGTTCTTCTCAAGGGTTGAGTTTCAAAAACTACCTTCTCTAGATTTTATTATAATGATGAGACATTCTAAGAGTTTACCTTATCAGATTAGCTTTCTTATCGATTGAATTGTTGTATATGATATCAAGCTGATTCTGCTGTCTCTTTGACTGGTGCTTTGTAGCTTTGTAGCTTCTTTTCCTTAATGCTGATGAAAGCAAGGCAAGGTAATGTCAATAAGTCAATTGGAGTCAGCATGTGGACGGATGAGGATATTATGATTACGATGAGAGGAGTAGTGGTGCAAACATGTTCGCTAATAATATTTATGGTGATATTCTGGTGAATGTAATAAATTTAATTTGGGAATTCGGGTTTCAAGAATTATTTTTTATGATGAAAGAGTGAGTAGCAAAACGAGAAGAGGAATGCGATTAAAGCTGTCAGAAGAGAAAATAGAATAAAATACCGGTAATTTATAGATTAGGTCATTATAAGTCATCCAATACGATATTTTCTCAGAGAATAAATAAATTACTGGCGAATTATGTGTAAGTGTAAAAGTTGCATATTTTTCTAATGATACCCCAGCATTGCACAGAGTGATATTACTACTATTGCTACATACATAGTTTGTAATAGAAAAGGATCGACATTTTAATCATTTCGCAAAGCTAAGAAAGGGAATGTTTGCAGTTATTACCACTATCATTGCCAACTAGCACCTTTTCTAAGTCGATGCACATTTACCAAATTTCACTGGTTTCAGGGTCTTCAAATTTGTTTTGATTTATCAACTCATTATGATGGCTATCCTTGAAACTAATTTTTCCATAAATTAATGCTTAAATCGAACTACAAATGCTTCTAAAAGACTACTTTTACGCAGCTGCAATAATTATTTATCAAAATCATTACTGTCACTGATAAAATAAATTAGCAACTTGTAACAATGATTTCATAGTAATTTATAGCAAGTCTTGATTGTGCCGTCGTGACGTTGAAAGTGACAATGCAATGATAGGGCTAGGACTTTTGCAGGGAAATATGGTAATAAAAACGAATGTCAAGTAAACATGGTTTTAAGTAGAATACTAATGTCAAATGTGTTTTAAAAGATGGATACTTTTATTTCAGTTTAGTTCTAATTTCAAATTATAAAAGAAACAATGGAAAAATTGCAATGTCGAATTTTTAAAAAAAACGTTATCTGGAAAGGCTTTATGTACAATTTGTTCTTCGATATTTATAGGAGCTTAATGAATAAAGTAAGAATAATAAGTAAAAAGCCTAAAATTTTAAAGAATGCTGCAAAGTATACATCTTTTCACCCTGGAAAGAAAACAAAAGTCGTTATTTTGCTGACTAGCAGATTATATTGACAAGTAGGAAGAACAACAGAGGAGGAGGAAACAATTTCCCGATTGTGCATATGCCCATATCATGATGCAAACTGAAGGAGGTGATTTTCGAAGAGATACCGGATCGGTTTTCAGATTCGATTAACCAGGCAGTCAGCAAAATGGACGAGAGAGTTAGCGAGAGAAACGTATGATCATGCTCATCATGATGACATGGTATTATTGCAAAGCAAGAAGGAGGCAATCAGAATAAAATTTATTTCTTCTGCTCTTCTCCTGCCATCATCTTCATGAATTATGTTGCTTGCATAGAAGAACCAGCACTCATAGCGAAAACTCAAGTATAGACTAAAGTCACAGACTAGCGAGATATTTCAGTTCGCCATAAATCATTAAATAAAATTTTGTTCTCTCTCTCTTAAAATTATTACTCCACGTATTTAATCTGCTGTATGCTTCGAAGTTGAAGTCACTTACGGAGAGTATTATGCGGACGTGCATTGCATAACGTATTATTTACATTTTTCTACTCAAGCGGAGAGGAGAAGAGATGAGGATCAATAAATGATAGGAAGATGATCATGATGATAGTTTACAAACGACATGACTATTACTTATGATTACTGAGCTGAGAGGATATAGGAAGGAAAAGTTTTGAAAAAGTTTTCTATTTGTTGATGGTTAAAGATGATGATGATGGTCGGATTAAAGAGAAGTGAAGAAAAGTCAAGTTTTGTGTGGAGCAACAAACTGTCTATGTAGCCAGGAATAATAAAGTATTAAAATAAATTGATATTTTATTAGAGCAACATAAAGCGGGTTGGTTTCTTGCTGTTATTTAATATCATGTCGAACAGGTCATTAAAGTTAACTGCATGAAAAAATGTACACAAAAAGTTTGCGAGCTTATTTATCTGTGAGGGTGAATGGGCAAGCGGCAGAGAGACGATTTCAAAAGAAATCGCGAAAGTTCGAAAGTGACCAAAACTAACTTTTAAATTATTTTTGTGAATTGAAAGAGAGATGTTTGTTGTAAGTAGAAGATGTTATGGCTTTTCAGGGAATATCACATTACCCATACCAATGTTTGATGAATAAAAATGTTACCGAAAGATGTATTCACTCAACTAAATCCGTAGCTTGTCATTTTCCACTGAAAATATTTTCTTAAGAAAAACCTTTGAATGGACAAAGTTGATACACACGTAAAGTTGGAATTTTCAATCATGGCATTGTTATACATTTAAGTTATTTAAGATTTTCGTTGCAGGTACATAAATTCTAACATTGTATAAGCATTTTAAAATAAAACACCAATACAATCATACAATTTAGCGTTAGACTAAAATATATTATATCTCCCTGATTTTAATAACTAGTCCAAAATTCTATCAGACTAGCCTCACTGACGATGAGTCAGTTGAGTTTTAGAAATTTGACAGGCCAACCGTAAACTATCACAATAGAGAAACAGTTTCCACCCATCATGGGTGTTAGATTAGGCAATTTACAGAATGCGACAACTGTTGCTACCTAATATACATATTTTATGAATTATTAAATGTGTTCCGTTTTACATCATTCTAACATATAATCCTACTTTCTGAATTTCTATGATTTTAATAATATGATGTTTCCATGTTTATTACAGATGCCAGTTTGATTTAGCATTCTGTAGTAAGAATAATTGAAGATGAAGCGATAGAAAAAAGAAAATTATCCGCCTGTTCATTCATGACATCATGACACGTACCAATTCACCACAATATTCCACCATACGAACTACACAAATAAATCGAATAATCCCGCCAAATGCTTCCACTTGATTTCCTTCCCATTTCTTTTGTGCTGTTCTCTTCTCAGTAAAGCCTGATATACGAACTTTTTAAAAGACATAAGTCTGCCGTATATCCATCTGAAACACAATCTATAAATTCAATCATGGACTGGAGAACTTCACCTATTCTACCTGGGAAATATAACCCGTTCATAGAGACATCAAGACACTAGAAGTTGAAAAGAGGCAAATGTCATTTTACAACTTATTACATGAACAGCCCCCTTTGTTACCAAAAACAGATCTATTCCATGGGATTTTCTCCATTCAGAAACTAAACTTCAAACAAGGAAGAAAACAAGACAGCAAATAAATAGCTGGCTCGCGTGTGTCTCATCTATATCGCTTGTTCTATGTGCAGGCATGCATAAATAATCTATTTATCTCTTTTTTCTCTTGCTCCTTTTGTTAAAGTTGTTCAGTCAGAGAGCCATAATAATGTTGCTGCTCATAGGGATGCTATTTGTGGACCATGTCTTACTCACGGAATAGCATATAGGGATGGTCAACCAAAGCTGATTTTTTTCCTGTAAAATGCATAATCCCTCCCCCACGTTTCACATATTCATCTGCTGACATTTTTGCTGAAAATAGTTTCGTGAATTCTCAAATGAGCATGAATTGCTTTGAAGCTATGAATTGATACCTATTTATAAAACTTTTAAATGCCCAAAATTTGATTTTTTACCAGAATAACTGACTATCCTTATTTTAAACATTGCATTTTATGTGCATCTCTGTGATCTCTCGTTTTTTGTCGCTTTACGCTGTCTCCTCTCTGCTCTGGTGTTATGGGTTGGCTTGGCTTGTTTGGGATGGATGAGTGAGCAACGTGACAGCCGATAAATAGAGTATTCAATTCTCTTATTCTCCCTCGCATAATCGTATTCCTATAGATTCGTCCTAAATATTCTGTGACGGAAGAGGAGACTCAATCCACCACAATCCAAAGCCATTCAACTGTGCTTAACCAATATGCTCCAAAGCTATCGATTTCACTAGCAAGCAGAAATTGCTACACCCAAAAAAGGAAACCAAAAGTCGACATAGAGAAGGAAACGAGAGGAGACTCTCCAAGTTCACTACAGAGAGAAATGATGCCAGTACTCAAGTGAAATTCAAGTGGGAAAGGACCATGAGAAGACTATGGCTACATGATCGAATGACTTTCCACCTAACCATGCAACTCGGTGGATGCACGTTACGAGAGAGATATATGGAGATAAATAGATATAAAAAATTCCTTTTATGGGAATATGATTTTTTTTCTCCTGATGAACATGACATGATACTATCTTTCTTTTAGAATCTTCTCTATTTCTAAAGTTTCTTTTCCTTACATCATCATCATCATTAGAAGGCATATGAAAAGGAGAAGCCTTGGAAGAAATAAAAGAATGGGAGAATATGTCTCGAGGAAAAAAATATGACATACTATCCATTTTTTAAGAATATGCGCGTCGCCAATTAAGGATTTTCCATCCTGCCTATGTTAACATTAACATGGACAGACTATGAAACCGACAATTGGTGATGTGAATATTCTAAAAAAACGGACTCTAAATCATTTGTCAACAAGACGAGAAGTCTATGGGCACTCTGTAGAGGCGAATGATGATGATGGACACTGGTCATGAAAACATTGTCATGTTCTCTTGCTCAGCGTAAAATCATCAAGGGGAAAAAGTTAACATGAAAGAAAAAGAGGGAGAGTGGAAAAAAATGTTAGTGAGAAGATCTCTTTATGAACATTCTTTATGTCTTCATTTTAAGCTACCACAAAAGCATTTTTCTGGTTGGATGAAAATGCTATGTTATGGGGAAGTAGTGCAAGAGCTGCAGTAAAGATTCAAAGATTTCAACTGGAGAGAATTGAACAGTGGACGGAACCGGTAAATTAAAGATTTTTTTCTTTGAAAATTGGACTATACTTCTTTCTTTTGAATGTTGATAAAGTCATGAGTTATGATATCAGGGTTTTTCTTTCTTATCACCAAACTTCTGTTTCCTTTTTGGCATACATCAAAAATTGCTTAGCCGCCTTACTCTTTTGGTTTTAAAAAGTTCTAAAAGGTTTTGTTAATAATGGGAAAATGGAAATGTACAGAAGTGCACATGGGAGATGTGAGAATAAAAGGTTTTAAGGAAATGGATTTCTCGTCTCAGACTTTTAGCAATTCTTCGTAACATTTTCCTCGGAAGCATGAAACTTGGTAAGTTCACGTATTTTCTATTTAAATCGTTGGAAGCTAGAAAGCATCTTGAAAAAAGCCATCTTAATTTCAGTTTTTTTTGTGCAAAATTCGAGTATGGTTTTCAAAAATGTTCACGAATAGTTATATTCATGAGTTCATGAGTATGTGATGGATATGAGACTAAAACAAAAGATACAATTTCTTAACCGTAATCTTCTGCATCCTTACCTACCTGTTGGTAAAAAGGGAGAAAAATTCCGTTGAGCTTCGAAAAAATATCCACGGGCTGATACTGATAGCTCAGTCGATTTTCAAGGAAAAGCTGTTTCGAGGACAGACACGAATGAGTAAAAAAGCTGGAGGAGAATTTAGATCGAAAAAGATGAAAGACGTGGCAGATACAGCGCTAGTACTGAGTACCCGTGCTTTCTTCTTCTTAAATCTGAAACAGTTTTTAAAAGTTTGCTTCTGGAATCATAAGCTATGTACAATATTTGCGATGATTTTGTAGCTTGAATTCACGATTCACTAAAAATAAGACTTACTTTAAAGTGGTTGAGTGAAGTGATACGTTTCGCGATCAGAATGAATCTTTGATGCATTCTTTATTAAATTCTTTTATCTCATTTATTCCAAATTCTATTCTACCTAATATCAGTTGTAAAAAGTGCTTAAATATAGCCATCAGAAAAGTCAAGGAAGCAATGGAGTATTAAAACGAGCAACCAGGATTAATAAGTATAACATGATTCAAAAATGGATTTCTTGATACATATTACATATACATAAGGGAATTCTGGGGAACGTTGTGAGAAATTTTTGACTGTCTAGCTAGGCTAAATTTCGTATTTTTGAACTACATAATTAAAACAAATAAATATAGTATTAAAACAATTAATAAAACACATTTAAACGATTAATGTCTCTTATGATGAGGCAAAGCACATTTTTTGTCAAAATCACGTGATATGCTCAGAGATGATGAGATTTGCTTTAATTTACATGCTTTTCCTATCGATACTATATTCAAACATTAACTAAACCGTGTAAGTTACCTACCTAGAGCCTCAAAATTCGTTTATTTTACACATCCACCGTTTCTACCCTTCACTTGCTTTTAATATTACTGCCCAGAAGGTGTACTACAGGAGTGTACATAAAAAACAATGCATCTTTTATTATCTGTAAATCTTCGTTCCAAAAGTGATGTAATGCGTAAAAATGAAGACCACAGCATTTTTAAAGTATGTAAATAATATTCCTCTGCATATGTTGCTGTTTACTTGCTTCAAAAATTATTTAATACTTGTAAACCCAAAACCAAGAAAAATGCTCATTCACTGTTCAGCATCGCACCACCACCAGGAAGAATAATTTATAATTATACACCTGTGCTTAATTCTATAATGATGTGATCATCACCATACTACCAAGAGTGACCGCAGACCAGAGAGAAGTACCAAAGGTACAAGACACACGCATGTGGTATATCTCTCTGGTGTTCTAGTACCTGATTTTTTGGCCGGTTTTCAGCCAAAAAACCTTTTCCCTGTTCTGTATGAAAAATATCCAATTTACATGAATGAGTCATGCCTCTTCCCTCTTCTGTATGCTCAAAAAGTAGGAATAATTTTATGCAAGATATGAATTGAATTATAATGAAAACACAAAAAAAACATAATAAAATCATTATTCACCACCGGTAAAACATCAACGGTATAATTATAGCATTAGAAGGTTTTTTCTTGCGTGTGCTCATTTTTTTTGCTGAAACATCAGAAAAACACCAACAAAAAGTAGCAACTACAATGAAATTCTTTTATGAAATTTGTACAAAGTATCACTCTAAAAAATTAATTTGAATTGAAATGGGTTTGAAATGAGTGTGTATGAACTTTTCGAGATGGGTGGTCCATTTGAAGCAACTTAATTTTTTATTGTTATTACTGCTCTCATGTTTTTGATAAAGTGTGCTCGAATAGTGCGTGTGCCGTCATCAAACATCTTCTCATTACCATGATGATTGAAAACGGAGGAGTAAAAAACTACAATCATAGCGGACATGAATCTATTAAAATGTTCTGAAGTTGAGTTAACACCTGCCTGCGATGGAATGGTCACAATAATTGGAAATTTGGAATGTCATGGTTTTCATGAATGAATATCAACAGATCATTTTCTTTTGAAAAAAATGGTTCTGTGGCAACCTTCTACTACTACACTCGGATGACGGTTTTTGAAAGTTAGTCGTTACTTTGTTCATTTTATGGAAATGACAATATCCTATCTACAGATTTTGTACAGAAATGTGAACAATGCATCAAATACACAAAAGATATGAAGCGCTCTAAATATCACCGTAACGATGCCATCCTCAATTCAATCATACGTAATCACATCCCATTAGATTCCCATTATAAATTATACTATCTACCTATGTACATCATAATCACAATACCTACATTGATAACTTCACAACGACACACATTGTCTCTAATCATGTAATAATGATGATGCAGTGATAATACCGTTGTAAACGAGGGTTCAACATTGACTAAACCAAACAATCATTTTCATCGCTCAGTGATGCAAAATGCTTAATATTCACCTTCAATCTCTCTATCTCTCTTCTTCACTCTATGTCTCCCGGCATTTCTCATATCTCCACTCAATTCCAAATTACAAAACCCATCTTTCTCTTCCTCATCTTCTCTCCTCCTCCGAGAGAGTTTTATGCCTCATGTCACAACATAAGCAGAGAAACCAACACCAGGCAGCGTTTATAATGTCATGGTTGATAAAACTCGCCTCATCCTACAATTTCAGATCCGACAGAAAAGCAAAGAAAAACATCCTAAAAACTTATATAATTCCGTAAATCCTCGATTTAATGCCCAGTCCAAAAACACACCAGAAGTATGGCCAATATGACAGAATTGAAATTTTAGCCCCGAGCCAGAAAATCAATTCTTTACGTCCATCTCGTATTCAGTGAGAGAGTGAGCGAGAGGCGAGAGAGAAGTGGAATTTTCATTGATGATGATCATCATGAGAATAAACACCACTCTACTCATTCCCAGTTGTCGTCTTCTCTCTCAGAGAAGAGGAAAAAGAGCACAGAGAAACCTCACCAGCAACAGCAGAAGTCGGAATACAAGGAGGAGATGAAGAAAATCGAATAAGACGACTTACGGATGATGATGACGATGATAGGAGATGAGATGCTTTTATCGAACAAGTCTTTCACTCTTCCCATTGCTCTTTGAAGTTTCAAGTGCATATACATATATTTATATTTATATAGCGAAAAAAATAACATCAGTGTAATCATTATCGTCATCATCATCATAAGCTTTAGAGTAGAGAATTCACCACCAGCATATCAAATCAAACTTGATTAGCATTCATAAGACGTAGCACACTTTTAACGAATAATTTTTTAATGCTGTAGCTGAAGAAGCAGGAGAAGGCAGCACTCACTGCAAGCAAAAGCAGAATTATTAGAGATGCAGAGTAGAAAAAGTAGGAATAAAAAATGTGTATTATTATTCATGTTGACCTCGCTGGTGGTTCACTTGCTTTATGTCGGTAGCGTCGTTGATGGTGAAGTACGGGATGAAGAGAATTCATTCATGAAAAAAGTGACTTTACATGGGACATTATCTGAATATAAGTGAAAAGGGAATCGTTGCAAAATTTGGTGAATAAACGATGATACATTGCATATTGTGAACATTTTATCCCGAATGCAAAGTTACAAACCTTCAATGATTACATGGATTGCAGAAAATCTATTAATCTTGCAAATATGGCCGATGTTATAATTCAACAACCAAAGACACTCATGAGCCGTCGGCTCACACTTGTCAACCACAACTGCAGTTTATAAGAACAACCACGAGCAAATCCTTTTGAACACTAAAAATCATGCATGTTATCTACTTGAAATATTTTTATTTGCTAAAACAATTTATTTTATTATTTCTAATGGGCTGTTTAAGATAGCTTTAAATGGTGTGGGAGGCAGAGGAGGAGGCAACCGCTCAAATCTTCATTATCATTCTTCATTATCGTCTTGTCTCTTTTTATGTCGTCTCTCTCTCTTTGCCTGCAAAAGAATTATGAAAACAAAAAAGAAACCTCAGAATATCATATGAAGTAGAGAAAAAAGTTGTACATGATGTGAAACAAGTCGAGATGATAAACAGCTTTTAAAAGTCATCATGTCACAATTTTGTGTGTTTTTGGTTTATGTATGTGTCTGTATGAAGGGATAGAATAAATAATGGGATGACAAGCATGTACGCAATTAATGAAGAGAATTTTTAATTGGAAGAAAGAGTTTTTTTAGAAGAGAACAGCGGGAAAATTATTTCTCGATTTTTTTTTTGAGATTTTTGTATAAAGAACATAATAAAATTATGATGATTTTTCCCAGGATAATGGGATGCTATTTTGGTAGGGGTCATTCATGCATTTTATGTGCTCAAAACTAAGCGCATGCAATTGTAATTTTTGGTAGTTTTGGAGTATCGTCGAGTGTGGATGGTCCTGTGGTTCTGGAGATGATGATGAGAGCTGAGAGGTTGATGAAGAAGAATATGATGATGATGGCGAGATTCTTGTCTCAAAAAGGAGAAGAGAGACATGACGGACACAAAGTTATAATTAGAATGTTTTTTATGAAGATGACGACGAGCGTGGAGGATGATGAAAGGAAAGAGTACGGAGAGAAGAAGAGATTCGTTAGGGGATTCTGAATTTTGATGATGATGACAAAAGTTGTGCTGTTGAGTTGTTGTTGGCTCGTGTGGAAAATTAACGTTACGTTAGCTTAACAAGGTATTAGTTTTCCTTGTAGGCTTTTTTGCCAGGTGACAATGTTTACCAAAGTTATAATCATTATGAGGAAGAGACAAGGCCCAAGACAAAAAAGAACACACAGGTAATAAAATATGTAGCCAAAAAGTAAGGTCCCTAAGGAAAAGTGATGCCAGCCAGGTAGATAAGTAAAAGTACACATTCGTTTGCATCGCTTTCGTCGTTAATCATCAACTCCACTCATTATCGTCATTTACACAGGCGATATGAGAAAGAGAGACGCATATTCTTATGGCTTCGTGGTGGGTTTTCTGAAACATTCAAAGAGAAGCAAACATTTATAATTTTGTTTTTAAGGCCGTCGTCATGTTTGCTTTCATGGCTTTGCCTTATTTCTTTATATCCTTATATCATTCAGCTAAAAGTTTTTAAATCGAGGACTATTATTAATTAAACTAGCATACTTCTTTTGAAGTATTTGCCTTACAAAAAGATAGTAGTAGTAGGTTTAAATCATACAGTAATTCAAAATGATATCGAGAAGAAATATATGAAACCAACACGTTCCAAAAAAGTTGTCTCCGAATCCTCCGAAACTTTGCATTTAGGTTCAGGACCTTATTATAACTTCATTTCAAGAGCCGCTGCTGCCCTAGCTTCATTGTGGCGGGAGATATAAATTTTGAAAAATTAACTTCCTGTCAACTTGAGTCCTAGCTCACGGCTACAGTTTTTGAGCTAAAAACTTGAAAATTGGCATGGGAGTACAGAATTTTATGGCGCGGATGGGGTTTCTTTCGGATTTTCGAAATTTTGAAAAACAAAAAAGTTATGGCGCGAAAACGAATTTGTCAAATTTTGACCAAAAT
>JAQIXX010003537.1:0-19315 GCA_034700605.1 Willowsia nigromaculata | reverse complement strand
ATGCCTCAAAGTACTTTGAGACATTGGAAAAGTTATATAAAGTAACATTATAATATAACCATGGTCAAAACAAAAAGTTAGTCCTTTCCTACTGCAATCAATTAAGTGTAAAACTTCATATATTCATAATGCTTTTAGCATAAATACCCCAATAGACAATTCGATTTGAGTCTTTCAAGTACGTAAAATATGTAACCCAGCATTAACTGCACATTTTTGCTTGCACAATCGTTAGAGGTGACATAATAGCTGATCGCTTAAAATACAGTTTAGAGAAAGAAGAAATTAGATTTATTTTTAATAAAGGACTACTAGCCCACGTCAATTCTTATACAGAGTACACAAAGATAAAAAGCAAATATTGGAAAATTCATGGTACATAAAACACCATAAAGATACGATTCCTGTTTCTACGCCGTACATATAACTCACCTGTAATATTTTACCAGGAAATCTTAGGTGGTAAGCTACCGTGGATTCTTTCCACCTAATTTTTGACGATTAGGGGGAAGATAAACTACACGAGGTGGAATTCTTTTTAGTTTAGCGGGTGAAAAATCTTCTCTTTTTAAAATATAAATAAGGTAAACTTTTCAACTCATTCATTTCTATTTGGCTATTATTTTACAGTACGCTTTTCCCAAAAACGAAATGAATTTCTCGATACTTAGTGGTATCACATAACAATTTAGATTAGATAACTTAATACATTAAAAACCTATTTTAAATTTCAATCATGAAAGGAGATGAGAATTTTTGTATTCATAGTCAGCGATATCGTGACAGAAATCAAATTTATATGGAAAATCAATTGACTCACATTGAATTATCAGATATATATGAACTTAAATATGATTGGTTATAAAATAAATCGAATTTGGCTAAATTTATAGTTTCATTCTTCTTGAGAAACATGCCGGTTACAACCTTTACTTGTTGGGAGAGCTAAAGTCTCAAATTTCAAATAAGCTTGGATTGCAAGTAATGAATTGGCGTTAGTAAATTTTTATAAAAATTAATAACGAATTTAAATTTGCACAAATTTTGCAAAATTGTCCGTAGCTCGGCAGAAAGTATGTGTGGACCGCATTTTTATTGAGGATTCGGGATCTACGGTTACCCATATATGTGAATTTGGAGTCAATTCTACCGTAGAAATTTTCAGGAAAACAACTATAGGATTATAGGTAGCAACTTAAGCAATTAAAAAAGACAATAAAGAATTGATGTCTAGTATGTGATAACATTTGTTTTAAATGCTTAATTCGTGAACTGTGTGATACAACATATCATATTATTGAGATTTTAACTAAGCTATTAACTTATTTGTTGTTTTTGGCATCGTCATTTAAATTTTGTTTTTAAAAAGTTCGTTACGAAGCTAAAAGCAATTTTGCTAAAGTGGATTTTTAGTCTTGAAGATTTGGGAAGACAAAGTCTTGCAAGAAGAATTCTGGGGAAAGATGAGTTTACTCATTTGTACTCCAATTATAAGGTTGAAGACTTTGGGCACGTTGTTGAGAAAAAACGGGCATTTTCGCTAAGAGTTCTTGTGGGTTCTACTATATTTTTTGAGTAAATGATGGAACAATGTATTTTCTCAGATAAAACGCTCCCTTACGAGTCATAATTTTTAAGCTATGCATATTAATTAGGATTTTTTGTCAAAAACATTAGTTGTTATACATTGTATACAAAATTTAATGAACTATTATGTAATTAACAGCTTACTATTATACATAAATGCATTTTCCAATACCAATATTTTGTACTTTATATGAAGCGACCCATTTGCTTCGAATCTGTCATAATTAAGAACATTAAGACTTACATGCAATTCTAAAACTGTGGGAAATGTGTACTCAATGTAATTTATTTGATAAATTTTTAAGTGATCACATTAACATAAGTAGAAACAAGTCATTTGGCTTTTTCTTAATTTTAAAAACCTTATTTTCAATTGTAAAAAATTGATTATAAAACAAAACTGTGAACTGATCCATCAATTAATAAATAACTTAGCAATAAATGCAATGAATAATCAAGTTACATAACTTTAATAATGCAATTTTAAACGTGAGGAAGTTTACCTTGTTTTTCGTATCGATCATCGCCATATAAAAAATTATTTCGTCAAAAATAATTTCATGGTGCTTTTAGTCGTAACAAGACGCTGCATTTGGGAACACACAACCACTGAAAGTTTAGATGACTACCAATAATGCTACCCACAGGGTCATTCTGGTCTGCTTGAAGTAATCCTAAGTTTCTGTAATCTTCATTTGGAATCAATTTGTGTCACATTTGAAAAAGACAAATAGTTTCCATTTATATTTGAGTGTTTATCTTACCCTGATCATATTTGCATTTGCTGTTGATTCCCTTCACGAAAATTTCTGAGCTGCTGCACTTCCTGTTTAGAGGAAAATCGCCTAAAGTGAGTTTTCAGTTTGATCGTTTAGTTTGAAAGTCAGTGATTTAGAAATACACATAATATATTAGTACACTGGACCAAATTTTTGATTAGTTGAAAACTTTCTCATGAAAGGGAACAAAGGTGCTTAAGAATCATGCAAAAGGAATTCCGGTTAGCTTCTACTTTAAAATTTATTTGGGAGAATCTCCATCATCCCTTCACTTCTACCGGAAATCATAGACTTTGGAATATGAGAAATATGAGTCTTTAATTAATTCATAATGCATTGTATTGTGAGCAGTGGTTTCATCCCCGTCAACCCCTGAGAAAGTTTCTTCCCTGCATGGATCATCTTTGGACTGCCAAATTTTTTGGTTTTAGTTGTAGTAACTAGTAACTGTTGATGACTAAGACTGGAACATATTATCCTGCTGTAAGCATAATTGAAAGTTCGAAAACAGTCTATAGGACCTCCAAATTTCAAATATATTTAATGTCCTATAACCATGTAATATATTCATCGCCGTGCTCTAAAACTGGAGCATATGTCAAACAACTTCCATGAGTCTTTTCAAGATGCTATGAGATTTTTGAAAAAGATCAACAGCTTAATGCATTTATGTTGTTCCGAGAAATGGGAAAATTAGTGACCCGGGATCATTGAGTGGGTCATGAAAGTTACGATGTGGTCGGCGCCTTCGAATGACTTCCTTCAAGAATCTTTCCAGAAGTTTTATTTAATAAAAAAGTGCTAAAAAATCTGCTAAAAAACTATATGCAATTTTTTGTCTTGACAAAATTTTTAATCACTCTTTATTACGATCTGGTTTTCAGTTTTCCAAATCCTTACAATAATTTTTTTTAGCAAATAGTACATGAATAATATATTATTACACATAATAATACTTTTTTCTGTTATCATCTCTCTAATAATTTTTTTAAGTTATTACTTTTAAAAGTGTTTTTTAGTATTTTCCTTGATCGCTTAGTATTAACGTATTACAATCATTGTTTTAGTCAATTGTTCATGTAAATCTCTGTAGTGGTTGTTTGTTCTGGAGGAGTGGGGGCAGATCATCGTGAAAAAGTGGGTGTTCTCTGAATCTCGGAGTGGAGGAGTTGGAGGTGTAGTTCGAGACTAGAATAACTTTGGCGGTTTCTTTGGCAACTCTCCGCTGAATCGCATTGTACACTATTTTCTCTTGAGCAGCGAGGAATTTCTCCATTTGCGGGGTGAACGGGTTGAACTGCGTGTATTTCTTCCGGCGGCGGTAGATGCCCTCCTTGTTGCTTAGCACGCAGTGCATCACCGTATCCGTCACAGGTTCCTACACAAAAAAATAATATTCAAGAGATGAGCCATGAAGATGGCGTTTATGAATGAAATTTTTGTGAGAACTTTCTCTGCTCTCACCTGGAGAAAGCCAAGAATGTTGGTCAACTCGTGGGAAGTGTTGTGTACCAAGTGGTGGTACATTGTGATGAGCAAAGGGCCACTAAAGTGTTCAATCCAGTCTAAATTCGTCTCCGTCCAGGATTTCGCCTTTTGAGCTACAAACTGGGACCAGTCTATTCAAAAAAGGGTTCAGTTTTAAGTATGATTATAAAAATTAAAATGCAAGTCTCATAATTTTTATACTCCTCACATCTTCCAGCATTGCGAGTATACTTATCACGACCAGCATGACCAATGTGCCCAGCAGCTCGACGATTAAATTCTGCGAGAATCGCTTCCGACGGTTTCCTCACGAGAAGGATAGCTTTTTCGAAGAGGGACCTTGCCGGCTGCCCACTCTCATGAGTTTTCACCACGAGTACCCTCCCGTTCGTGATGGACTCGGCGGGAAACCCGTTTCTGAGGAGAGCAAAGTCCTTGTACACGCTCCCCGTGAAGATCCCTGTGGTGGAGAGAAACCAAAATCAGAACAATAATTAACTACCCACTCATCCAGAAAGACAATTTACCTCGAAAAAAATGCTATTTCCGGTGTTTACCTGTTGACAACTGAAGTAAATAGCGGAGCCATGTATTTCCACTGCCTGGAAAACTGGCGAGGGCCACAATATTCCCAGGCTTCTCTCGGTAGTGGACCGGCACACATTTGAAAATCGCTCGGCTCCTCATTAAATCATTCATATAGCCAGCATCCCGCCTCGTTTGGATGCTCACTTGATTCTGAGATTGCTGCTGAGAACCTCCTCCCCCTCCATTGCCTCCACCGTTGCCTCCACCGTTGCCTCCATTCTTGTCTCCAGAGGAAACCACAGCGTTCGCCACTGGAGCTCCGTTGCTTTCCCCGTGCCCATGATTCCCAGTGTTCACTGCTGCAGCTAATGCCCTGTTTTCTCCGTTTCGTCGTCCCCCTCCAGGATTTTGGTGGGAGGAGGAAGATGATGAATGTTGATGGTCAACTCCATGACTACTTGTGCGCCGATTATGATGATGATGTTGGTTATGCTGGGATTTATCATGGAGGGAGGCTCGATCTCCAAAACTTTTGTTTCCTGAGTCCACCGTCGAACCGTTCTGGAGAAAAGGAGTGGCAAAAAATTAATCATTTTATTAGTTCCAAGGAAGATAAAAAATTAAATTCCTACTTTTTCACCGGTTTAATCGAGAGACAAAAAGTTCCTGGAAAGTTTTCCTTTTATTATCGCAGAAAAGATACTCATGTTTGCGTTGGGAAAGGGGAGGATGATGAGCAGACTTTTGGGAACGATAGTGCCGAAAACGTTCTTGCAGTTTTCATTCAAACCATAATGCGACTCAAAGTTTCAATCGGATCACTAGAGAAAGTTTGACTATCATCTTGTATCATTTGCGAATGCAATTTTGTAGAAGTGAAAGCACACGACAGAAAACCAAGATGAAAGTGTGGTTCTAAAATTGGTGTACTTTCTCTGAAATCGCATCTTGGGTGAAAGCAAAGGAGAAAGTTGGAGAAAATCATGGGAAAATCTCTTCCCCTAAAAGTCGCGACATGACTTTAGATGACGTTAATAATAATATGTAAATAGCCGATGACGATGATGCAGTAGTGGCGTATATATTTTTACTACCAAGTTGAAAATGGGAATGAAGAGGGCTACGATAAAAACTGAACTCTTCTCGTAAGGTAAACTTAATTGGGTGGACAAACAGCGGTAGCGTGGCCCTTTATAATCCCATTTCAAATTTTGTGCAACTTTTTTTTGAAAAGTGTGGGCTCCCCCACTACATAATAATGTATTGCTCTTCATTCGCCGTCTCGTCGACTAGCTCATAAAAATTCTCAACTTTTTTTTTACATTTCCTTACTTTCTTCGACATAAAACCTCAGGTCATTATTCATCATCACTCTGCGAGAAGAGGACCATTTTTGCGTGTGTATTCTACTAAGCCGGATAAAGTTTCAACTGGAGAAAGTAGAAAAGAAGAAGAGTAAACTGCTCACACCACTTCTTCTTCTTCTTGATTCCTTCTTTTTTGGAGAAAGAAAGTTGTGAGAAAAGTTGAAAGAGTATTTTCTCCTACTTTCTATTTATCTGTTCATCTTCTCTCTGTCTGCTTATTATGATCATGATGGGGAGAAAGTGTGGAGAGAAAAGTAAGCGAAAAAAATGGAGCTAAGAATTTCGCCTGGTTTAAGTGGATATTTAGAGATCCATGAAACTGATACTAAGAAACCTGCCATTTAATATCCAATGTTAGAAGCTCAATGTGAAAATTCCTTTGGAAAAAAAGAATGCAATCTTATCTCCAAGCTGAAATCACATTGGTTCTAGAATAGCAGCTCGTACTTGACATTATTGCTTACAAGGAGGATTTCCAAGGTGGTGCACAAAATATGCAGCTAATTTATTTCCAGGTATTTTTCAATAGAGAAAGTAGTTAAATAAAGGTCTCTTTTGTCGATGAATCGCTTGACATTATCATGGAGAGAATATACATATTTTTTGTATAGCTTGAAGGCAACCTGAATGGGAGGTAGAAAGAGAGAAATTCATGTTTTTGGAGAGCGTTCCTGTGACAGGAAACCAGGCTTGAAACATGGAAGAGAAAGGAGAACACAATGAAAGAATCAATTTGCATTTCAATGTAATCTGTGAGAATGTACACATGTAAATAAAGTGGAGTCGTGTTTTCTCCCGCTCTCTCTATTTCTCTCTCTCTCTCTCTCTTTGCGTCATCTTCCACTCACAACCACACACACAATCTCCACATTCCATTCTCTCTTCGTGCTCATATCATATCCTCTTGTTTCTGTTGGGAAGTCAAGTTGATAGCCTTCACCCAAACTGACAAGGAAAACTTCCTAATGACAAGTCAAACATTCACAAAAATATTTTTTGCAACTCTCAATTCATCCAAATTACAAGTTTGTCATAAGGTGGAGTCTCCTTGTAAGTAGTTTTTAAAATGCTCACAAAGAAATGCAATCATACAAGCTATAAATGTGTGGAAAATATTTCAGATATTTTTGAGTCATGTGAGGATGTTTCCTTGTCAGTGGTATTTTCCCTTTTTGGCTGACGAAGGACAACAATTTTCAGCCAAGGTGACTTGACTTGACTGGTAGAACATTACGTACACCACGAAACACACAGGGACAACTCTGCTCGAACAACATTTATTTTGTGAAATGTGTCGCCAGCCTTGTGACACGGTGACAATTTCAAGATAATTTTTTTTTAAAAAAGCTAGAGAGAGAGAGAGAGACGTGGAGAATGAGAAGGACATTTTGACATGAGAAAACCTGGTCTCACACCACAGCACACAGAGAGAGAGAGACACACACACACATATAGACACTTGCACTCTCCTTGTCCTTTCTCTTTGCTTTCTCCCCACTTTCCAATAATATAATAATAATAACAATAACAAGATTCCCATTCTGTTCACATCCTCTTCCCACTTTATTCTCATCAAAAGAGACTCTGCTTTCTCCTCTCATTTTCTACCCGTCTCTCCACCACTCACGAGGATACTGCAAGGAGCGTTACCTCTGGCAACGCAAATCATCCAATTTCCCTCCAAAATATGAACATTTGCTTTAAAATGTGATAATACCGCCCAAATTCTCTATGATTCCAGTTTTTCGGATGTATCGCTTTAAAAATTCTACTCACAAGGTAGGTATGGAAGAAACACCTCTAGAATAAACAGTTTGCTACATCGCCTGCATAATGCACACCACCACCACCACTCCATAGACACATCCTCACTTTCTCCGTGTGAGAGAAAATTGTATTTTCACTTCTCTAATATGCAGCATCCCTTTCTCTCTTTTTCACAATCCTTCCATCTTCTTCTCACGATTCATTAAATATGCATTAAAGCATCGATACCGGAATAATGCAAGTTTAGTGAGGAGGAAGAGAGAGAGAGAAAGTGGAGGGAAAAAGGAAAAAGAGAGTTAACCCAAATAAACAACAACATTAGTACAAGGTTATCTAACCAAAAAATGATGATAAACGTGACGCCATTTTTTAAAACGCCACTTTCACCATGGAGAAAGCAAACTCTTCTTTAAAACTTTCTCCAGATGATATACAGGCAATTGTTTTTATTTTCAACTTCCAAGGAAACCTTGAGTGATGTTACCCCCGTTTTTATTCTTATTTGCAGGACGACATTTCTGTCCTTAATTTTTTTCTTGTTAATAGTTTAATAGTATGTTAGAGGACACGAGGGAGGTTAAAATGTGAAACAACTGGAAAAGAATCCCACGCAATTCAATGTAATCTCGCCTTGACGTTCTTGGTGGTCTATGGTGTGGTGTGTGGTCTCTAGTTTTTCAAATGGCTTCTGAGTAGTCTCTAGTGTGTGGTCTCTGGTGATGAAACAAGACATAAATGCCATGCCATATCACCTTCACCACTGTTTTCTCCTCACCATGGCCGCATTCTCTCATCTGTCGATACTTTCTGGCCTGGCATTTAATTCCTTTTCGAGAATAAATCCACCAATATATTTCCATTCGTCCTTAAAGTATCAGAGTGAAAGCTGAACCCACAATCTTCTTATTTATGGTTATTCTACATTCACCACTGCAAAACAGCAACAAGCATACCAATAACTGTAAATCTTCCAATTTTAGTGTAAACCTTACACGCCATTGGAGAATAGACAGGGAAAACGACTAATTTGACTTTGTCCCAGTGAAAGCAGGAGAAAGTAGCAAAGATTTCTATGGCAAATTTTATGCTGGGCAGTTGAATCACATTATAGCAAAATCTCGATATAAGGCACAGTTTTTAGTAATAGTGGACACATTCTATTTTCTATCTGGTGTCCACTATATGGAGATTCGATTGCAATTTTTTGGAACATAGCCTCCATTACTGGCGATGTGTGTGGTAAATGGAGATGAAAACAACTGCATTGTAAACTTATTTAATGTAGTGGTCATTAGTCATTATCATAATTATAACGGGTGCAGACACAGACCGGGAGACTGGGTCTGTAAAAACTGGAATTATTACAGTGATTGGGAAAATGGGGCCCATGGGAGTAGAAAATAACTGGAATAAATACACTTTTTTTACGGTGTACACACACATAGATATTTTTTGTGTGTGGGGTTCTATGCTCGAGACAGAGACAACACATAAGAAATAAAATAGTTGGTCTGCTTTATGAGTTTTATGCTTTCTCCACTTTCTCTTCCAGCATCGTTGGTTCCTCGTATATTCCGACTTTTGACTTTCACCAGACCAAGCCAGGCCATGCGAGGACAATTGTGAGGCTGTAAATGTTGGACAATTTTTTCCGGGAAAAAAAGAAGAGTTGAAAAAAATGGGAGAATAAAAAATATAAAAACATGGAGTGTTGTATGCACACATAGATTTATGTGGATGCTACTTTCTCTCTTGCTCCGTCTCCTCAAGTCGGTTTCCAGGGATGGAACTTCTTCCCGGAGCTCTTTAACCGGAAAATTTTTAGACGAAGAAATTGTGTAGCTTAGGGTACCCGGATGGAACAAGTGATGTTTGGGAGAAAGTTGTAGGACCAACGTAGTTTTCATTGTTATTATGTATAATATCTCCTCGTTTACTTCCTTTCTCTCTCTCTTTCACATCCCGTTCTCCTCTTCTTGTCTCCTGCTGCTCTTCACTCTCTCAACGAAACTAAACTGCTGTAAAAATGTGCTTTCTCCGTGTCTCTCTCACTTTCTCTCTATTATTCAACCGACACAACAACAACAGTAGCACCAACTACAAAAATAGAGGAACCCAACCAGGGTTGCAAACACTGATGAGATTACGAATTTCTATGTGGGATCGCACGCATGTATTGTCACCCAACTTTCACTTAAAATTCAAACTTTCTCCGGGTTCAACTTGGAATATCCTGTTTTAGTAGAGATTTCATCTGTGGGAAAAAATTGTTTTAAAATTTGGCTGATTATGCAACCCTGGTGAAAGTACTAACTTATTTTTTCTTGTCTTTTCTTATGGCCTAAAATTCCCATAAACGTGCACAATTCACAAGAGTGACTCTCTATGTAAATAAAATAAAGTAGTAGAAACCTTTTGCTTTCTCCTTTCTCCCTGACTCCTCCACTTTCACTGTCTATTTCATGCAAAGTTATGTGTCCGCCGGCTCCACACACTCTTAACTCTTTTTTATTCTTGCTTTCTCTCTCCTTCTCTCAACTTTCTCCAACAAAAAAAGAAGAATAGAAAATAACTGAAATGCATATAAATTTTTATACCAGTTTGAAACTGCTTTTAGTGTGTCTGCTCGAGAGAAAAAAAGGAAACTAAAGAATGGAAAAATATTTTTTTACACAACTTTCTCCTCCACTCTTTCACCGGAAGGAAATAACCATCCTTTCCCCTCGATTTTTTACAGAGGTGAAAGTAGAAACGCGATTTGAAAACGATGAGGTCAATTTTCCCTCTTTTGCTTAAAACGCATGCTTTATTGAGCTTCCCAGGGAGAACGCATAAATGACACTTTCTCTGAGACCACAATTGAGAAAAAAACACTTTCTCTTTTTTTAGATTACCTATAATGGTTGCGTGGGAGAAAATTGAAAAAAATTGAATGAAAAAGTTTCCCAATAATTTTCGCCTTTTATTTCCATCTGTAAATATTTTTTCCGGGTGGAGAAAAACCCGACAACTTTCTACTCAATCGTGACATTTTGGGAAGCCGTAAAAACATATATTGCAAAAAACCTTTAATTTTGCAAGCATTTGTATGATTAATGATTAGGGTGTATAAAAATTTGTCTGATTTATTATTATGGAGTCACCATAAAAAACTAAATCCAATTAATTTTCATAAGTTTCTCTAGAGGCCTGTTTTTTTGCTAGCTCCTCCATAAAAAGTGCATTGCGTAAGCAATAACCAGTAATAATTTTCAATCCTGCCACTTGACCCAGATGGAAGTATTTTTCGCTCTCGAAAAAAACTTTTTTCCTGTGACAAGTGTCGCAACTTGAAATATAGAGCGTAGAATTCTCCCCAATCCGAGCGAAAACTAAGATCAAATGGTAATTTCCATATGGCGGTGATCATAAATATTTTAAAAAATCATTGTATTCCCGCCACTTGAAAAAATCAATGATTCCAGTTTTCAGAATCATTCTCCAAACCAGACTGGTTGAGTGTCTCAATTTTTTGCGAACATCAGCATTCTAATTTTTTTCATATAAATTTTCCTGTCCTATCTTCTCCATCTTGCTTTTACCTTAACTTTCACTGGAGAAAATATATATGTTTGAGGCAAAGTGGAGATGTGACACTTGACCCGCCCACGCAATGGTGAAAGGAGAAAGTTGAGAGTTGCGAAAAAAAATTGTCTAAAGGTTCATATATATTGTTTGGGGAGGAAGCAGCATCAGCAGATATGATTACAAATAAATAACGAGACACTTATTTCAAGTTTTTTATCCCGTCTGGGAGAAAGGTGAAAGTGGTGAAAGTAGCAAGACATTTTTTACCTTCTGCTCTCCTGTCCCACAACTCATTTTTTCTAGAAACGAGGGACACGTAACTATCTGAATTCGAAACTCCCGCTTGTTTTACTCAATGGTACAAACATTTGGGATCAGAGAGAAAGGCGGTGAAAGTTGAGAAGAAAGATGATAGCTTTTATCGCTGCCATCGTCGTCGGAAAGCCTCGATTAATGACGCGGGTGATAAAACCCATGCAGCAAATGCAAACATGTTTGAGAATTGAAATCATTGAGTTTGATTTTTTTTGGGAAATTCAATATTTTTTGAAAGGGAACATTTTTCTCTGAAATTTATGAGTGAGTGAACAAAGAGTTAAATGGACAGAGAAATGAAAGGGAGAACATCTGGTTGAATTTTTATTGAGCGTGTTACTCCATCAATTCTCTTTGAATTTTTTTTCTCTCTTTTCTCCACTTTCTCTCCTTTCAGTTGGCTACATTCTGAAGAGAAAGTAAATATTTACAAGGAGAAAAAATAATGTACGGTTGTTGTGTTGTGATTTAATGAAGCGTGAAATAATAAATGGTAAATGTTTGGATCCATTGTGTACTACCAGTCTGGCGACAGTATCTCTGAAAACTGAAGCCATCCACTTTGAAGAACCTACAATTATTTTTGATTTCCCAAAAATTATCATCTTCGTTTTCGGTCGCATCATCGTCTTTAAAAGTTTACACATGATTTGTTTGAAGAATCGCTTATAAATAAATATTGGCCATGTATTTCGTAATGTCTATTTTCCCGCCTTAAGGCGACTCCAGCGAACATCATAAAATAGATAAACATTTCGTTAGAGAAAACATCAAAGGAGAAAGCAAAATGAATAAAAAATTGTTTAGAAAAATCATTCTCAGACCAAAACTTCCTCTCCTTTCACCATCATTACTGGGCTATTATCACCCAAAAAACATTTGTCGGTCGTGTAGGATGTTAGACGTCACAAAAAACTGTTGTTTCTTTATAGCCCATTATAATCCATATTGATTGGCATTGCTTTCACCGGAAACGAAAATATGACGCAAATGACAACTGTATCTCCATATATCGTTTTAAGAAGACTTGTAATTTCCTTTTTTTAAAGTGGACTTCCAGAAAGATAAAATGGAGATCTAAACATCACTTTTGCATTTTTTGCTTTCTCCTGTGGAGAAAATCAATGGTGTATATGTTTTATGAAACAACTTTCTCTTTTGAGCACAGCAAGCAGTATTCCTCAAAAGAAAAGGAGAACAATGATGGAAAGAAAATCAAAAGAAAATATTCGAAAGGAATGAATCGAAAAAAAATTCCCTCCATCCTCCAAACCTTCTCCAAAGAAAACTAGGAGAAAAGAAAAAACCACAAACTCAGCAATTTCCTTCTTTACCACATTGATGATATCCTGAAGGAAAAAAGGAAGAAGGAAAAAAATATGTGCAGATTTTTTTTCCTTTTTGAATTCGCAGCAAGAATTGTACATGCTTTCTCTTTGGTGAAAGTGGGTGAAAGCAGAGAAAAAATGTATGTCGGTTCTGGAATTTCCTGGGATTTGATTCCTCTTTTAAATGAAGATAGAATATGGGCAGTCACAGTGGTTTTTTTGTTTGATTTGGGATTTTTTTCGAGTGGGGAACAACGATCCAATCGAAAAATATATTGGATGAATTGCTGTTTTGGAGGGATTGCATAAAACGTGGTTGAATTTGACCTTAAAAAGATGAAAGCATTTACCGTAAATTTTTAAATGTCTGTGTCTATTTAAGAGAGAGTAGAAAGGGATAAAGTGAAATAACAAGAGAAAGTTTTCTTTTCAATCTTCTTTCTCCGGATTACTTTCACCCTTTTAAATGGTCCTGTCAATAGTCACAAAAGCTGCTTATCTTTCGAGCTAAACACTTCTAAACCATTTTATTCCAAAGACTTTCTCCAAATCGTTTCTCTCTCGCATTGGAACAAGATTAGAAGCCGAGGAGAGAGAGAGGAAAATAAGCCGAAAAAACTAGTACAACAAAAGAAATAAATTCCCGCCAACAAATTCCAATGGTTATTGTTATTCATGGTATCGTTACAAGAAGACTGTAAAGTCGGTCAGCTATTTTTGACGGTGGTGACGTAACACCAAAAATTTTGCAGATGAGATGGGAAAGTGGCACAGATAATTAATCTGCATGTCGTATATTCTCCCCTGTGGCTACGCTCTCTTTTTTATGATGAAAGAGTTGGATATACACACTTTATCATTTGTGAATTCAAATCTTTTCTGTAATTTCAGCGTACACATTTTCATTACCTTTGTGTATTCCACTCATCATCCATTTATTGCTGATAACCTTGCCTTGAAATATTAAAATCTCTGTTATTACTCGCGGTACACACCAACTGCCACCAGTCTTCTGCTTAGTCCCTCTGAAAATCAAGGTGATCAAAAATGTATGCATTTCATGAGAGCCATAAAGTAAATTCAAGTTTTGATGGTTTCACCAGAGATATTGCAAAATTAGTAATTTTCTCTGTGTTTCGGTGAAATCAGCAGAAAATCTGGTGTGTGAGTACACGCGCTAGTTATTATTCACAATTCCCTTTTCATCCGAAAAACACATAGAATTTATCTCTCTTGCAAATTCTACTGTGGGGCTTCCTTGTTGTGAGAAAATTTTCACAAATGCGGTTCGCATCAAGTGTAATTCCCATTTTAAATAAGTTGAGTACACAGAACAGAGAATGAAAGGAGAACAAGCTATTATTACTTTTTTATGGGGGGAATAGAAATCATGATGACATAAAGCACACATGGGAATATACTGGGCTCTAAATTCTTCGTTAAAAATACCAGGAGATATTGAACTCTATAGAAATACATGGACAATTATTTCCCGGGTAAGTTGTCACCTCTGTTTATGAAGATTTTGGTTGTTTGAGTTTTTCCAAGTCTATTTTCTATAGAGACATCAAAAATGAATAGATTTTGAGACATGGCCCATATGACTGCAGGCTGATATTATTGCAGATATTTTTTACCCATATTTTCCGGGGGAGTGGAAAAAAGGGAAACAGTTTCCGTACTATTCACATTTCTCATTAACTCGGTTGCAAAGAAAAGCTGGAAATTAATTGCTTTTGACATGAACTCCGAATCAGTAGAGCACATCATCAGATGTATGGTTCATAATATGCAAGCACACACACTCATACGGCAGCAGACTTTCTCTTCAGACCAGACCAGAGACCACACCACAAAACTATCCATTTATCTTTGAGTCTTTTGCGAGAAAAGCTGGCGCTCGGGGAGAGAAAAGTTGAAAGAAAAACAGACGTTTCATGTGGCTCCTTTCTCTCTCTCTTTTGCCTTTCTCCTGCTTCCACTGGAAATGCACTGTGAATTATCCGCATCGTAATTCGGTGGAGAAAGTCGGACTCTTTTGGGTCTACAATCTGTTAATAATCATGATGAAGATGGAGACCATGAAGAAAATCAAACAAGAGAGAAATATTGTGGGCTTAAGGTTTGGAGAAAGTGGTGGAGAAAGTTTAAAATTTTATGGGAATTTTAAATACTAAGGTGTGCACACTTTCACCAAGAAAATCTCTGAAAATTAGGATGCTTTTTCCGATGACGAAAATGATTACCAGGAAGATTACACGTTTTCGGAGGAAAGGGAAGGAGAAAGCTGGTAGAAATGGGAAATTATGGAAAGGGAAATGATCCCGTTCGTGTTTCCTCAGCTGTGTGAAAAACATGCGAAATCCAATTTGCCAAAGTGTTCACACCAAAAATTACTAGAGAGTATTTAGTCCCATGTAGAAAATTCCTCAGGAGAAAGTAATCTGACAAAAGAGGAAAGAGATAGACAGCCTACAACATGGGTATTACGTCAACAGGAAAATATTAAGACAAGCCTAACGATACAACTAAAAACTGAAATCATAGAGGAAAAAATTCTACAGAGAAAATTTTCCATTTGAATATTCGACTCAATTTCCAGTAAAAATCTCGATTGCTCCAGTTACAAGGAGAAAGTCTTGTCCCTATTTTATCAAAAACTTTCACTTCCTTCCTAAAAGCCTTTACAAGCACTTATCAATATTGATATTCGCTAACAGCTGCTTGAAAAAAGGAGAGAAAGTAGATACTTTTTTGGCGACGCAAATCTTTTCCTGACTTTCTCCATTTTATTAAAAGTATCTATTGTTGTTGTTGTGTAATGTCGACTAATAGCTTTCAATAATGGAAGAGTGGTATCATTAGCTGAAACAAGATGTATGCTTCGCTACACACACTTTCACCAAAAAAGCCTCTTGTACTTTCTCCACACATAAAAAGCATGACCACAAGGAGAGCACCAACTACAACTCTAATAACCATCATTATGATGATCATCGTGGTCAGTAGATGGGAAGAGTTAGGGGGAAAAAGTATATGGCTTTTTGTGTGGTGACCACCACTAATTACCGGAAAGGAGAAAGTAGGAGAAAGTGGTTTGACTCTGAAGTTGTATCTACATTATGTATTGAGATAATATTAGCTCGGCTCTTCCACTTACAAGGAGAGGTTGTAATGTGTAACATGACCACTATAAACGCTTAATAAAGAAGAGAAAGTACACTCATGTGGGGAGGTTTCCTTGTAAGTGAAAGCACTTGAACATGATGATAGTGATGGTATTAAAGTATTTATATGTTTTAATGCTTTCTCCTTGAGAAGATCTTTTCTCTCTTGTCTATCTCTCTCTTTCCACCCAAAAAGACTTCTACCTTAACCGGTAACCAACGATGCACAAAATGCACATGGACATGGATAAATTGTCTTTTTCTTTCACTTGTCCATGTTCATGTCCAGCAGCTCAGTGGATTCACAATGTGTGTAGGCGGAAGGGAGAGAGAGAAAGTTGGTACTTTCTCTTTTTTCCTCTCTCTCTCTCTCTCTCGCTTTCCTTTCTCCCAACTAATATTATTACAGTTAATTAAAGTAATGTGGTCTGGAAGGGAAATAAGTCAAGAGTGAATTAAATGAGAGGCTACTATTGTTACCACAAAAGACGATTAACTATGGAATAAGGGAACACTTGTGGGTGTCTCCTTGTAAGTTATTTTTTATGGAGCAGGTGCCCAAGAGTTTCTAATGATTTAAAAAAGATAAGTGCTAGATTTTGGATGAAAATGATCTCACAATATTCTCTATCTAGAGAGGAGAAAGTTGGGATAAAGTTGGAAGTGAAAGTGAGTTGCTTAAATGTTGACTGGTGGATGGGAAAGATGGAATGAAAAAATATGGATATATTCCGGATGGAGTAGTGTGTTGGGAATGAGGAGATGAAGAGGAAGAGGTGGTGGAGGATGGCGATGAGGATGAGCCTTGATCGCTTCCGTGTCTCTACTTCAAAGCAAACAGAGAGAAAGATGAAGATGAGCTATCCAATCCATCTGTGTATCCTTTGACTGGGAGCGAGAGAGAAAGTGTGTTTGTGTGAGTAATAACACGTTATTATTGTTACGAGAGCATTATTATCTAGTCACAACTCCAGCTTACTTATCCCTCTGCTTAAACAAATCGATCACTGGAATGGAATTGGGATAACCCGGACTCCAAAATCTTCTGGGTGGAGTATACCAGTTCATTCGATAATAATTGCTTAGCTCCGCCCTTCCCAAAGTTCGGAAGATAAGATTTTGGGACCCCGTTTTGTGAAAGCAGCCATCTTATCTCATGTTCTTCCTTTTTTATCGAAAATGAAAAGAAAATCGAATAAAAAAAATATCCAAAGAAGAAAAGTTTATTGCTGTAATTTTGTAATGGTTGGGATGGATGGCCGATCTGAATTTCTCTTCATTCTAGAGCAGCTCCTTCTTCTTCTTCTTTTTTCCTACAGATTCCTTTGCTTTCTCCCTCCTGTAGAAAGAGAAAGTCTACTCGTACTTTCCCATTAAGTAAGATCAATTCCAGGGAAAACTGTTTCTCGACAAATTGGAGGAACGCAAGAGAAAACTCTTTCTCTCTCCCTCCGCATCTCTCCCAATTTGACTAAACAGACAGGATGAAAGTGAACTCGTGGATGGGTTCCTATAGAGAAAGATGAACTTCACAGAGCAGACTTTCTCCACCGATACCTCCACAAACTAAAACCATCCGATTCCCAACCTACTCGAAAATTTCTCAAAATTTCAGTTTCCAGATCTATTCTCAGCAAGACTGGTATGTAGAGAGCCACACTCAAAATGAACTACATGTCCTCCACAGTTTGTCATGTAATCAATATCATCCGTGTTCACAGAGACAGGAGAAAAGGTAGGAGAAAGCTTGAGACTATTTCATTTACTTTCTCCAACACAGACTTTCTCCTGCTACGAAACAGATAATTATAATTTCTTTGGTGTAATCGGTTTAAATAGGTTTCCATTTAAAAAATGTAATATCAACAGGGCCGATTAATCGATTACCAAAGTTGCTGGGAGAACAATGAGCTTTAATGAAAATTTTTCTGTCCTCAAGAGGAATAAATTGGATCGACGTGATATCACTCTGTCAGAGTGTGTGTGGGTGCACACGAGCAACAGCAACTTTTTAATTAAAAAACCAGACAGAGATTTACCGAACAAATAAAAAAATACTCGGTGCTCACATTATTAAAACATGACTAGAAATTTGTGCATTTTGGGAATAATGAACCTAGAGAGAGCTGTGTTTTGTCAACCAGTAAATTTTAGGAAGATAATGGGCCATCATTATTATCCATGCATTTTTTAATCTATTCATTGCTCAAAAGAGAAACGAGAAGGGGAAATGTGATTTTTTATGACAGAAGTTTTCGGAGGTGCCGTTCTACAGACTGGTTGGTTTAATAAGGGAACTGTGATGTTCATTGTAATTGTCATTTTGACGAGATGCGACACAAGAGAAGATAATTTGGAGAGATGCTTTCTCCAGCTTTCACTTTTGAGAAAAAAGGGATAGAGAGAGCAGCTCATTTTCATGATCAATCAAATCATGCCTGTGGAAAATTTTAATTTAATTATCAATGCAGCAGCTATCCTACAAAAAAATGATGGAGTGAAAGCACGCTTTCACTATCTATTTCTTGCTGTTGTAAAATTTTAATTAAATTTGTGTACAAATTTGCACAAAGATTTATTCACATAATTTTGAATGACAGCGTGTTCACACAAGCCGGTAAAAAAGAATATTTTCTCCTGATCTAAGAATGCCAAAAAACGTGGCAGTATTGAGAAATAATGATAACCACATTTCAGTTTTTTCCTATTTTTCTCCAGCTTTCACTTCTACTTTGGAAGAAAGCTTGTGTGCCATTTTCTCCACTCTCTTCGCACTTCCCATTGACAATAATTGTTGTCGTCATCATATTCTCAAACAAGCGGTTTTGTTTGCCGCTGTCTATTCCTGAGTGTAGTCATCCTGTCAGATAGAAAGCTTTTTGGAGAGTGAGAGCGAGAGAAAGCAAAAGTCAGGAGTGGAGTGAGAATGCATGCATGAATAAGCGGCAGAGTTGTCTTTTGTTGGGTGTAGGAACGGAAGTGGATAATTGATTTGCTAACACTTTGAATGACAGACAGGTTGACTCTTGTTGCCAAAAATGGAGAGAGAAAGTAGAGAAAAGTAAGCGTATCATTTTCTCAGCTAATAATAAACGGGATGTTTGGAAATGGGGAAAATAATTTTTGGTGAATTTTTTATTGAAGACAATGTGTCAAACTAAAGAGGGAACTTTCTTTTTCAAACTTTCTCCTTACCTTCACAGTGTGTGCATAGCCAAGAGCTGGAATTCCCAGACCAGCTGCTCTCCCACTGGTCGGTGCAGAGATGACCATTCGATGGTTGGACACTGCCAAAAACGAGACGAAGCTGAGTAGTGCAAAGTACAGTGTGAAGACGAAGATCCCGAAGACTACAGTTTTCCTCCAAATGTGTCCCCATCCCCCTCCAGAACGGTGGTGATGATGATGGCTGGGATGATGAT
>JAQIXX010003536.1:0-19325 GCA_034700605.1 Willowsia nigromaculata | reverse complement strand
ATGGTGCCCCACCTTCAGAGTCTTACAGAAATCAGCCATCCGATTCATACGGTGCCCCACCAAGAAACACCTTCACAGATCCAGGATCCCCTTCCTACGAAGACTCCAAGGTTCGCACACAGAAACCAGAGAAATTTGTCGTTGTTCAAGAAAGGCAGCCAGTTCAATTCTTTACAACAAGTGGACCATCTGCATCGGCAGTAGCTCAGATCCAGTCTGCCCCAGTCTCCGTTAGAACTGTTTACCAACCTATATACGTGCCTTATCAATACGCACCTCAAGCGGAATATGTAACTGTGTCTCAGCCCATCACAAAATCTGTTTTGACCGCTGTACCAACAAGTATAAAAACGGGAGTTTCTGCAGTCGCATATTCCACAGTTCATCATTCACCGGCTCTGGCCATTCAGCAGCAGCAAGTTTCACTTCCGGTTGTCCAACAGGTTCAACAACAATATGCTACACTCTCAAGCAGTAATAATGTCGCAATTTTGGAGGAATCCTCCAACGGAGGATATAATAAAAAATAGCTTATCTATTGAGGCTTTCATCACCATCACTCACTCTAAAAGTATAATTGTGTCGAATTTTTATCTCTAGTTTCATTTTTTAACACTACTAGAAATTACTTCCTACATGATGTATGTGAACCAATTTATCGTCGAAGTATTTTAAACGTACCTGATGAGAATCGAAAACTGCATAGTGTGACATTTCTCAAAACTCAGACAACTATTTTTATATTGTTTTTAACTCTAATGATAGGTATGTTATCTGATGTGTGGCAGGAATAGTGTGAATAAATGAGTGCTGCTAATAGAAAATCTAGTAAAAGCAAACGGTAGTCAGTCATTTTAAAACCAAATCCTTTCCGATAAATATGTCTTATTTTTACCATTTTGATATTCGAAAGCTATACATTTATTTATTTTTGTATCAGAAAACGAATTATTAGTTTTATGAAATAAAGTAAAACATAACAAATGTAAATGTAAATATACTTTATAAAGCTGTATTCAACCATGCTTCTTAATTTTTATACTCAAAATATTGGGTTCTGATTTTTGTATTTTCTAATTCTTTCTATATGTTTAGTTCAAAATCTCTCTAAACTACACTGCACTGTATTTTATTCTTTTAACATTTTATGTTCGTTTTGTCCTTATGATGGAAATGTGCATCATTACATGTGACAATTTGATAAACAAGGAAAGGCTTAATTAATAGAAAAGAATAGAATCATGTGAACAAACTAAGGAATTTGTCCATTTAATTTACAAGTCAATAACGCCTATATTTTTGTATGAATAACAAACTCAAGGCACACAATGATGAAAATTTTTATAAGTTAAAAACATGAATGCACAAGAAAAACATGGTGTTCAATGAATAACTGCAAATGCATGTAATCCGTTTCTCCATCTCTCTCTCCCGTCGCCCGATGATAAAACATTCATTGCGACCTTTTAAAAACAAACATATTAAATTGCAGTGTATTCAAGAGTAAAGAAACAATCCTACAAGTTTATTTATCATCCTTGGCTGAATGTTTTCATGCAATTAACTTTTGTCAAAAGTGAATTCTGAATGTTGTATTAGTATTCATTTTCCTACCTAAAAATTTGTATGATGTATGATTACATGAAAATGATATGTAATTTCAATTATTATGCAAAAGCAAAGTTTTGTTCTTGTTTATTTTTTAAATTTTGTGAATATGTTCATCAGAGTAAAATAATATAAAACACCCTTTTCCTTGTACACTTTAAATTCTAAAACACACAATTCATCACACAAATATCTGAATTACTTAGATTGTTTTTTGCAAGTTTGAGAGTGAAAGAATGCATGCATAATAATTGATCATTTATACACAACTCTCATTGCAAAAAACTGCAGTTATGTTGTAGTAGTAGCTGTAAAAGAGGCTGGCTGCATTCAGAGTGAAGGTGTTGGGGTTGGCATTGTTAAAACCAGTACATTATTGTTATTTCATCGTTAAGGGATGGAATATTGGGATCATGATGATGAAGGGGAATATTATGGTGATTATTAATTTACGATGAATAGTGATATACCATATAACTTTATCTCTATAGTGACTATAATAACTCTATGGTTCATATACTACATATACTTCATTAGAGCACATAAGGGACATCGTTACATGCCTTATCTCACGCTTTATATTAGCATCATATCAATTATCATAAACATAATCGTCATCGTCACCATCAAAATCGCTAAGCATCCATAGTTTTGGAGTGGACAAGAAGATAATTTAATAGCAATATATTTCAATTTCTTTAAGATGCAAAGTTTGTGTTGTCAACATTGCAGGTTCAGGTCATATGCCGTGTTTGTGTTGTTGCATAAAATAATCCATGGTCAGCATTGTCCTCTCATATATCTCACAACTTTTACGTTTTCCTTTCTTCTCCAATCTTCATTTTTGGCAAAATTTCAGATATTTTCAAAGCACATTCCTTAAAAAGAAGCATTAAAAATGTCAAACATAGCTCCGTAGTTCAACTCATTCATATTTTAGACGATAATATATGCTGTATCCTAATCATGATCTTTAGCAGCAATGGAATGTACATTAGACGACATTGTAGCAACTAATTATACAATATTGGTTTAGTTGTCGCACTCGCCGTTAGTGTTCGGTACTTACTTATAGTCACCTAGTCAAGTCAGAGATTAAAACGGTTATAGCCGATCCTATATTAAATTCTTAAATGGGAATTTTTTTTATCCCTTATCAGCTTTAAAGTTATTGATTTGCCCCGGTGGTTCTGATTTGCTGACTGACCTTTCACCTAAATATTTCAGCAACTGCTAGTTATAATGTGTGTCTGTGCAATTTGTCCATCATATTATAAGATTCCGTTTGCTGATTAATATCAAGGATTTCTATGTAAATTTGCACTTTATGGTTTGGTTTATCAAAACAATTAGCATTTTTATAAAAGATTGTGTTGATAGCTGATGAGCAGTTATATTTTATGAACTTTATCTTCCATCTTTACATTATTTCATTCTAAAACAAACAATTATAAAGATACACATTAAAAGATATTCGTTAATGCATATTCATAGAACCAAATATGTATTCGGTTTGCAATAGCATTCATTTTTTTTGAAGTCTGATTTCAAATGTTTACTTATCCCAATAATGGCTGTTGAAATGGAATTTGCTCAGTTTTGTTAGCAATATGATTCTAAAGTTATGTGCAAAACCTTTTGAAAATTGCCAGAAAAATACATACATAAACCAGATATTTAGTTCACATTACAAATCTTTTAGTAGAAATAGTCTTAGTAGAGACTTTTACCTTGCTAAAACCATCATTGATGAAGTTTTGTCACTCTTCTACAAAATTAGAAAACCGGCAGTAGTCTTTTATGATCGAAAATTGAAACAAAAATTTACTAATTTTGTTTCTACAACAACCTGAAGATTCCACAAAAAGAAATAACAGCTCTTAAATAAGCAAGTAGCCAATAAGTGTTAAAGACATGGCTACAAACATGATGAAAAATTACTAAAGCTAATGTTTAATTAGCGGTATTGAACAGCAATTAAAATTGGCTTTGACTAGTTTGATGTTAAAAGGACTCTATTCGGTCTATTCCATTGTCTCATTGAAATCAAACAACAGTGTGTATTATAGAATTGATTAGTATCTTTGGCCATGAGCTATGTTCTGATACCACGTGAACTTTCAATATCTTTGTTTGATTATTGTACGACTTACGTACATTGCAAGACAAAATTTCTGTTTAGTATAAAGTCACAAAAGTGTAAATGACCGGTATACCTGAATGGTAGAAGAGGACGTAGGAATATTAAAAATATTTGCGTATGCTAATGACCTGATGCACTTGAGCAATTTACGATAAGACTGAAAAGGCGCGAGTCAAAGATGAGATATTATAGCTTTTGAATGAATCATTCATCTCCTTCATAGAATCGTCATCATCATCAAGTGGAGTAATTATGTAAGATTATTAAGATACATGAATTATGCATGGTTTCTATAGCGCATCTTTTTCCCTCCATGCTTCACTTGCATATTGATCTGATCATCACTTAACGGTAATAATAATATTTTTGTTGGTGAAATGATAAGCATATTATGAAAATGATTGAACAGGGACGAAAATTACCTTGTAAAAGGCGCATTTAACTGCTGTGCTAAAAAATCTGTGAGTACGAAGGAATTGGTTTTTTTTCTAGCATATAACGAGAGAAGAGGAGGTGGATGAATGGGATGCGCCAACCAACTCTCTAAATTACCGTTTAAAACTTGCCTGTTTTTTAATTACAATGACAATGAAATGAACCGTTTGTTTTTGGAATATGGATAATGAATGTATATTTTGACACTGACAATGAAATAACAGCCATCAACGTTGTTGTGAAAACAAGATGACAAGCCTTCACACATTAAAAGACACTTTGAGATAATCAGTACACTAGGGTGTAGGAATAGAATGAATGACGGTTTATCATCATTAACGGCTCTTTTGTTAAGATCCTTTTTTAACTTTCTTTCTCGTGTCGCAACACTTTTGTATGAAAAAGTGGTCGCATTAAACGACTAATAATTTTGGCTGGTATCGCTAAAATGTCGGCTTTAATTATTATCAGTGTAATGAATGGCCGCTCTAAACGTTGAGGTTGAAGCATATATGATACTTTTATTTATGGGATGGGAAGGGGTCGCACGGAGTTGTATTCTTGAGAATGATTAAAAGTGTATTTTGATTACGTTTAAAAATACTTAATCGGTATGCCACTGCCATAGATATGAAATTCGCTGTCAAAAAAAGGGCTTGGCTGCCGCCTATATTGCATCGCAATCGCATCTCCTGGTCTTTTGGATGATTGTTTTGTGCAGTCTTTGCGTAATTACTGCAAGTAGTAAAAACTGCTAATAAGGCAGTCGGAGTTTAATATTCTGGTCTTGTTAGACTTTTGTTTGTTGGTGGGTTTGTTCATAAATTTTGATAAAAAACAGTAGGTTCAATTAGGCTTCTCTGATAAATGTCAAAAAGCAGAAAGGTAGATGAGTTTTGACAGGAGGGTGGCACTAATAGACCCGCTGTGCGTTGCACTATGGATTCTTATTAATTTAAAAGTAATAAAAACTCTATCGAATGCAAATCAGAATAAGAGGGGAAATGTACAAAAAAGTTAATTTTATTTCACGTCTAGAAGGCACTCAAGAGTATCCAAAATCAATTCCAAACTTCAACATTCAATGTCTCATTCAATTCAAAAAATACTATTAATATTTTAACGAGCAGCTATAGGTAGACGAAGAGCAATTTATTGAAAGTAATATTCAAATGAATCAAAGGCCGGAGGTCAGCAACAACAAAGATGTAGCTTCTGTTTTTATTTGACAACTTGTTGCATGAGCTGTTGAAGGTGTTTGGCTGTGCAAACCAATCGATTGGAAGAGATGAGATGAGCGCTGAAGTCAAAGACTTTTAATGAATAAAAATTATTATTATGTAAATTTAGAGAAGACACCACAAGTGCATTTGTAGTAGATGGGTTGTCTTTACAACCAACGTAATACTCATGGAATATTCAACACTAAAAATACATAATGTAGTACATTAAACATGGCACTTCCTTTATATTTTGTCTATTGCAATCCATCTGTCATAGACATAGTCAAGGTTTCAGTGTTTTTAAAGGAAATACATAATTCGTACAGATCTTTAAATTTTACTTTAGCCATAAACCGCCTAAATATGTGACAATGAATGTTTGCTAATTAGAGTTTTGATAAAATGAAGCCTACATATACGTGGCAAAGGACACCTAAAAGGACACAAAGGTCAGGTCAATTGCATTGCTATTCCCTCCTCAATCTTTACAATTTCAATTTATTTTCTTTCTTCTGTTCGGTATGCATTTAAAGTCAAACAATTATCATTTTAGTTTTTTAATCTTCACCTCAACACGCTATTCAATGAAATGTTTTACATGGCACTATAAAACATACAAAACAATAACTGATTGCTTATTTTACATTTAAATTTATTCAATATTCAATACATGCCACGACAATGCATATATATAATTATTTTAAAATATTTGCTTGTAAGATTAGCGCCACAACTGCCACTTCATTCTATTGTTCTCTTATCTCCAGTGACATCTTGAAAATACATCTTGTACGTGGTGAACATTTCCCCAGAAAAAGGAATGGAAGTGTTAATCAAACATGTTGCACGTCATGTTTTGCATGCAGGCAGGTCTATCTCTACCTTAGAAAATGTCTAAAAGGACAAACAATTAAAGACTATGGGTAAGGTCAGTGTTGTTTTTGAAATATATTATGGATGCATGCAAATGCAAAAAAAATATACATTTCATTGTTTAAAATCTAGAGGAAGCTATACTACAGGTTACCTCCCACAAATTACAGAAACACTCGAGTGAGCGTCTGCCATAAAACGTTTAATTGCAAATGAATATGCATTTGAAAATGAATCTAAAAATTAAACATCCCTGATTTATTTGTATTATGACTTTTAAATGTACTTTTAAGGCTTATCATTATGATTTTTGTGTATATTTTTTGTTAACATTGCAACAAACCCTAAGTACTTTTGATTATGGAAACTGTAACCAACCATATATATTATGTCAGTGACAGGACCAGTGAATGAGCCGGGTTGCGTTTGCACCTCTGGTCTGGTCGTGCAAATGTTCAATAGTGTCTCCCTCACGCATTGGGTTTTTAATGATTTAATTCTCCCACATTTCAGTTTTCATTGCCGATTCTATCATTATTCCAAAATCTTGTTTCTTCTTCATTTCATCTTCATTTTATGACGACAGACAGCATGATGTAATGAAATCATAATATTGTCATAATCATAATAGTAGCAAGATCAACCTTTTGACCTTTATAAAGATTTTATTGCATCATTTCTGCATGGTAATCTCGATCTATTATATAAATTATAATCATTAACAAATCAATGTCAAGTTGCTGACTTGCTTACAATGAAAACACACTTTGAGAATTTTATTATATGCATAATATGCGTAGGCTGAATGCATACATGTACGTTATTTTGTAAAATAAAATGAAATTATTCTTGAAATTTCAACTTCAAAATCTAGTAATTTTGTATACTAGAGTAGTTTCGGAGAGACACTCATTTTTATGCTGGGTGTATCGCAAATATATGCGTTGCATATTGCAACTAACTTCAAGTTTTTCAACAAAGGAGCTCATCTGCATATTATTATTCTTAATGGGTTACCTGATATGATACAGATGATCGCCATTATTTAACAGACTTGTTAACGTCATATACGGAACATTTTGGATGAGCTCATGTAATAACAACTTGTCAGATTTGTCACTTATTAAGTACGCACGCATGTTTTACTAAATTTGACAAATGAAACGGCTACTACCCACATACAATCGAACAAAGCATTTCGACTGCAGATTCTCTATTATTTCATTGTGCCAAAATGAAAGCATCAGTTGCAAAAGCAGTTATTGTCATGCGTTAAATTCCTCCTCGTCGCAATTTCGCAATATATAAACCAGTAAAGCTCCAGAGGCTATTTTCATTTTTTTCAATTGAGTATCTGTGTCAAAAAAGTATGACTTCATACGCGTAATAATTCCCTTCAACAGCTTTATTTTCACCTTGATAAATAAAATGGTAGCAATGTTTTTGCTGTTGTTAAACAATAAAAATACTTTTAGTCTTAAGTTTTTCGTTCTGGGTGGCCATGCTCATGTGCATGTCAGTCATCATAAAGGTAGGTTGACTACCTATAAGCACATTTACCAAAAGGACAGTAAAATACTTTAGCACAGAATGAAGAAAGTGACAAGCATAAATATTTTGTTTTAAAGGTCAACCTACCACCAACCGAAGTTTACTTGTTATGATTTTTGCTGACAGAAGCAGAAGAAATATGTTGTTCATTTGGGCATGCATTTTATTATGTAATATCATATTCTTATCCTGCTTCCATTTAATAGTGGAGTAATAAAACAATAAAATTACATTGAGATCGTGCTTTCAATTCTTCACCTTAACGTATGCGTGGGGGTCTAGAACTTGACTTGACTAGACGAAAATCAGTTAATAATTTTAAAAAGGCCACTGCAGTTTCTTGAGGATCTATAAAAGGAACGGTTTTCGCTTACAGCACAAAATCTATCTCGAACACTTGGTCATCATCATCGTCTTAATTGTTAACACATAATATACTAATTCGCACCGCGTGTCATGAATGAAGGATAGTTACATTTATAGGTAAGTAAAGCATATCAGCTAACAGCTACAACATAAGTATGCCAAAATATTATTGATTTGCACATAAAAGGATGAAGCACACTTATTACAACATTTACAACACTATATATTTCCAATGTTAGATAATTAATATTATACCTAGGCATGCGTTGGTATTTATGAAGCTCATTTGTCTCAAGTGGTGGGCGACATGATTCCAATAATCATAATATTTATGTGATTACTTTGTAGGCCCAATATCTCTTTGAATAGAAAAGATGATGAAGCAAATTTAAATTACCATGTATTTGTTCATAGTAATGGGAGAATCCACTTCAGAATTTTCAAAAAACTCTTTCATTTCTAATTGAAATTATATTCACTTGCTTGTATTATATATGTCATGTATGTAATACGGCTAATTTTGGTTGAATGCAAATCTGACGCTGAGACAACGTATTTTATCTCTTAAAGGGCAACTTATGGTCACTTTTCTCTAAATTGCAATTTTCTTTTCAGGTGTACGTTTAAGATGAAGAATGTGCAGGAATAATCGTGAACGAGCTTCTGACCACAACATCCTAAAATTATCCAACTGACCAGAAATGACCAATGGGGGTAATATATTTGCAAATTGGTTTAATAAAAGGTGATGTTAAAGATATCCTACAATATCACCCTTGAAATCATACTTCGTGTATACCTTTCTTTCGTCTCCTCTCAGATCATCTATCATATCACCACCACCATTATAATGTAAATCATCCTCAATCCTCATATTATGCGTGAAGTATGTGTAGGTATACATGTGCTAATAAAAATTATGCAGAGGGTATAAAAATACTTTTATATACAGCAATATAACTTAAAATATGTAGCTAAATTGGCATAAAAAATTTCAAAAGGATAACATGTTCGTATTTATTTAGTCTTCACGTTTCTTCTTAACTTCTTGGCACATAAAATGCCCATCATGTACAAACCGACAAGCACCTTTTCTGAATAACAGCATTCACGCTTTAAATTTAATAACATCATGCATAATCCATTCTATTTTCGACGAAATTTTGACAAATTTACACAAACTTAGTGGTTCTGGGATATAGTGTCACTCTGGGCATTTGTTATGGTAACATTTTGCTATGAACATATTGATTGTACACGCACATATTATGCAAAACTTTGTCTTTAAAATAGATCGTCCCAACAAACAAAAACGTTGATTGTTTCCCTCTTTCTCATAGAAGTAAAAATTCACACTATGTGTCCATCAAGTATTGGATTGCCTAAATAAAAACTCAGTGGACCAGGTCAGGGGTCACAAGAATAATGACGGAAGAATTTCATGCAATCACTTTAACTTTTAAAGCGAAATTGAAACGTGAAACAAGATATTTTGGGTAAAAAGAGTATGCAGCAAAAATTTGGTTTATGAGATCATGCGAATCTTATTTAAGATGGGTGCAACTTTGATTGACCATTTTGAAAAAAACATGCGTGAATTGCGAAAGCAAAAGTCATCGAGGTGATTTTGCGATCCTATTGGGTAAAGATGCTATTAAATTTGTATGGGGTAACTTGACTGTTTCTAAAGATTTAGAATTACTTCTTTCTTCACTTCCTCTTAGGATCAGCATGACGCATTGTGCGTTAACAAAGTCCAATTTTGTTGAGTTTTTAGCCAACTGACACTGACAGCGTGTTGCCTCATGATGAGTAAGGAAAGAGAAAAAGAGTCATTATGTGATCATTTGAACCGTTGTGAAATATAGGTGCATGTTAGCATTGCGGTGAAGAAGACATTCTTGAATCTTCTCTTCGTCTCATCTCTTGAAACAATGTGGTGTCTAGTTTGTAGTTATGCATATAATTCTTCGATGAATGCCAATAAATTTGAGAAAATATGCGTTGTGACAGTGAGCGTATTGTCTGAATGAGTTAAGTAAGCCATTAAGAAAAGCACCCACTTATTACCCTGCACCAAGCCAGGTCGTAATAACATAACACGAGGATAAATTGACAATTGTCGTGAATTTGACTTGAGACTTGAGTGACTGATAAGGACTACACACGATGTACGTATTTTAGCGTAATTGTCTGAGGCTATGAGTTAAACAACAAATGGCAAATCTTCCTCAAATAAAGAAATTTTCTTGAATATGGTACACCTTTTGACCTTATTCTCTACCTTTAAATAGGGTTATAATTATGTTTTATTCGTTTTGATGTCAAATCGTCCACAAGTCTCATTCCATATAACATCAAGTGTGTAATGTTGAATAATATGAACTTTTCTCTCTCTCTCTAGTTTCTACTTCTCTAATCATTATTACTGTTATTCTTTTTAAATTAAATTCTGCATTATGTCTTTTCTGGACTTGACACTTATTGCATTACTAACTAAAGACCATTCAGGGCTCAGCAAACAGAAATCCAATTTTCTTTATGACATAATGACAAAGCTGATGGGGAATCGTGAGTCACTAGCCAAAAATATCATTGTTAACTACCCATTTATTGTCTTGTGATGACTAGAATATCTGTATCATTACGAGAATCTGACATTTTAAACTGGCAATTGCCCTTTAAGTCAGCATAAAAGAATTTAAATTGTCCATTAACTTCAAACTAGAGAAAATGTATGACAGTCACTGATACCTAAATTTTCTTTGAACTCGATGCTCTTAATATCCATTTGGAAATACGTACTTGAATTTAGGATGAATACCGTTGAAAATTGAAGGTCTGGTGGAGTGAGTATTTTCCTATATTACCATGTAAACGTAAGATCACATCGCATAATATTCGCATAATAAAGAAATAGCAGGAGGATTATTATGATCCACAAATTAAAACCACTCGCTCCTCCATTCAACTTGACTGTAAGTACAAGTCATCAAATTATAATAAGCAATGATAACAATTTTCGAAAGTTTATTGCTTTATTTTCAAAAATCCTTTTTGATTGTGATAATACGATAAACTATTTACACTTTTACCGTTAGTCATGCACATAAAATGCTCATGATCCTATTAAAAATTACGCAACTGTATAATATTTTGATGGGTGGCTTGGTACGATGGTGCTTCAAAGTATTCTAATATTTATTCGATTTATCGCAACACAATTCACAATATTGCAACGACCACATACATACCAAGAATGGAATATGGATCATTGAAAAACATTTATACCTACATGGTTTTCACTGCTAATTTAAAGTGCTAACTCCCTCCGAGTCGTTTAAATGGTATTACAAGTTTCTAAATTAAGAATAGTAGCCATAAGAACTCGCAAAACGGAAAGAATCAATTTCTCGTTCACGGTTAAGATTTTGCTACTACTTGCATTTGCTAGCGTCCCATCTACAGAGCCACTTTAATTATATCTACCGCTTTGATCTCCGTCTTCATCTCATTTGCACTAAAATTAGTAAATTGGCTATAGTACTGACTGCCGCTGGTTTATCGCCTCTACCTAACCAAGGTGAAAGGCACTATATACGAAAAAATATAATTAGCTAGCAAAAAATGACGAGGCATTGTTTGAGCCTTTTCTTTTTCTAATTAACCTCTTCCCGTCAAAATCAATAAACGTTTATGTGGAAAGATGGAGAAACAATTAAATCAAATATAGACTTTTTTCTACTTTTGTGAAATAAAAATAAGGACACGTCTATTTTTAACCATTTCCAATGAATTCTCTTTTGACATAGGAGCTCTCAGTAGGCCGCGTTTTTCCTTCACTCGTCAATTATTATCCCAGATAATAAGCCATTTCTATCTTTTCTCAAGATCAAATGAATAATAAACATCTCATTGTATTATCATTAACCAAAAATGATTCAACTGTCGGCTGTCTTCTTGTCTTATAAATCTGCTCCGCCAACGAAGCCTCATTTAATTGAAATAGTTATAGTGCTCGTAGTTCTTCTTCTAAAACTGCAAATGCGATTCTTAATGATGCAGCTTGATAAGATTATACAGGTATGTCGTAAGGATATGGTACTTTTCGCAGTTATTTCTAGTCTCATCATCACGCCTTCCTCCTCTAAAATAAAATGGGCACTTGTTCAGTCCAAGTCTAACCAATTTACACCCATTTGGTGGGTCATGCTCACATCCATATCGTTTCCACCACAAACCATTATCTTCTTCATTCTCAAGTCTAATCATCAGAAGCCGCTAATGGCCAGCGAAAAGATGGGGCATGTAACATTCAGCCCTGCAGTACATGATGTAAAAGAAATACCTTTTGCTTAAAAATTTAACATGTTCCTTTATTACTCTGAAAATTGTCACGATGCTTACCGCAAGCTTGTTTGATTTAATTCACAGAAACATCATGTAGCAGTGGAGAAGATGAGCTAACAACAAGACATCACATCACGATACAATGCCAATATATTATGTTCAACATGACATAATAATCTTCTGTTTTTGGGACCCTTTCCTGTAAGCCCCTGAAGCTGTGCACGATACCGGCACCACAACACGACGCTTTTAAAATGATGATTTGCTGACGACGACGACCGACCCTTTCTATTTTTTGCTGTCTTAAAATTCTACATATAATAATAATAAAATATGATAATAATAATGATACGGTTTAAGTTTTTTCTGATATTCTAGGATTTTGAAGAAGATGAGATGATGATCAATGATCGTATCATGATGATATAATAGGATATTATTACACTATGCAAAATGTAAGCTTATAAGAGCCGAACGCCACACCAGTAACTAAAAAATGCACGTGTGTAGTATATTGAGTACTTATGCAAAGTAAATTAAACAAAATATAGTGCCAAAAATTCCAAAAAGCCTCCACCACACAAAGTAAACAATGCAAGGTAACTACTGCCCTTAAACCCTTTAAAAAATAAATATTTTTCTTTCTTTATTTCTTCAGGGCTTACAATAATTTACAATTAAGTAGTATCATAGTACACAACGCTAAAAAAGGAGATTTTCGCTTGAGTGAGCTGTCGTCCTGTCCTTTCCGGTTTTGATTTATTGGCTTGAGTAGAAATGCAAAGATACTGTGAGGAGAAAAAAAATGATCAGGACATTTTTGGCAGTATTTTAGTTGATATTATGAAATGTGAATTTCAATCTAATTGGTTTGTTAAATGAAGAAAAATCTAGTTTGTATTACATGACTAAAAACTAAAAGCACATTCATCTCTTGCAGCGTTTAACCTCTTGACATTTCTTTCCAATTTGGTGAGTAGAGAAAGATCATCTATTGGGGCTGCTTTGATAGGGGCTGACCCACACATGACAACTTCATAATTATAAGTCTGCAAACTAGGTATATTTTAATTCATTATGTATATCGAAAATCCTGCCACACAAACCTAATTACCAATTCACAGATAATAACTGAACCTACAACCTTGCCATGTGATATAAACCATATTAGTATAATTAGAATTATTAGAATATCGACTTGACCGTTAGAAGAAAAAAAAAAACGATCAAAGCTGCATAACCTTAATTTGAAAAGTGCACAAGCAAAAGGGGCACTTGAAACTATCATCATTTAAATTTTCAGAATGATTTACGGTTTAGTTCGATATCCACTATATCATCTACCTTCCGAACACTATGCAAAAGCTCAATTTTCGAAGCACGGTCAATATTTGAGTACTTTGTAATAGGATCGTAAAAGTAATAAGAAAATCATAAATTAGTAATGTAAGCAATAACAAAAATCCATTATTATCCACTTGACTTGAGCAATTATAAAGGAATAAATGCATTTTTTAACTACAGCCATCGTCCAATATATTGGGTGTTATTGTCAATGGTCAAGAGTTTGTTTGCGTGTTACTCTTTTGCTGATGGTCATTAGTCATTACCATCTTTTACTAAGGAGTAGCAACTACTTGTATTAAACTGTTTATTCATGTAATAATGCAGCAAAATTTAAAGTGATTATAATTTCTTAAGTTGTTCTGCACCGCTATCGTAGTACACTCTTGCCACCTAAAGATTATCAGTTAAAAAAGCATAAGTATTTCCCATTTGCATAATAATTATTGGTATTGCTCATGTTATATGTCCATTCATGTATGCTTAAATGAGCATTTTAACATGTAATAATTTGCATACTGCATTGCATCTGTTTTTTAATCTCGTTTGAGAATTTTTAGTGGGACATTTACTGTCGAATTTTAACTTTGGGAGGGCAAAAAAAGATATTTTCCATGCAGAGCTAGTCTTTAGAAAAGATTGATAGTAAACAAAGCTTGTTAGGGTTTTTATTTGAATAAGCAATCATAAAATAGAAAAAAATATTGATGAGCCCTCAAGCAAAATAGCATATTATTTGCAACAAAGATTTTCAACAATATATACCTATGCATATGGAATATTATCAAATGATTTTCTTCAGATTGTGCATTTGACAAGTCTGATATTTCAAGAAGCAGTATTCATAATTGATAATCACGCCTGTCCACTTGTCTTAAAAATAAAGTACAAAGTAAAGTATACACAGCAATAATGACCGACGGAATAGCTGATTAAGAGTCCTGCCAGGGACCTTTATGACATTATATCATGTTTATATTTCTTCATTATGTCATATGTCATAGACGAGAAACCACAGGTAGTCAGCAATAAAGCTGAGCAAACAAGATCATTAGTCTCTTCATTTTGTTCGTTACTCCATAATCCAAAGTCCCATTCAATTATAATGACGATTCCAACCGCTCACTATTGTGATTTTGTAAGCTATAAAGATAAATCAGAAATGATGAAAATACAAATTTTTGGGTGGTTTTATATGATTTTTCCCATATAATCAGGTATGCAGAAGACGCTACTCCAAATTAAGGTGACTGGCAACTGCTGTTTTATTAACTTGAACTAATCATCGTTTTCATCAAAATCTTTTCCTAGTAGTTCTGATGAGGACGATAAGGCAATGAAGGAGAGCAGATGCTGATGTAAAATTAGTTAAAAAATAAATCCAAAGATAATCATTCTGCAGTTCAGACATGCAACGACAATAAAAATCACGTAAGATAGTGTATTTGACAACAGCGTTTGCACACTATAGTCCCATATCCTGCATAGTCTTACAAATTGGATTAAATAAATTAGTAATCAACATGGAGTTAATGCTGCAAGCCTGGTATGCACATTGGACAACAAGTTGTACAAGTGCCCACCTGGCATGGTCGCATAATATTAGCGTTATCACCCTGAGCCATTTTGTATTTTACAGACAGCATATATTTTTGATGACCATTTTAATAAACTTTTGTGTGTTGCCAATTTATTCATTGTGTCATAATTGTCTGAACTGTCAACAAGTAACTGCTGAATTGTGATGATTATGATGACAATAAAAAAGTTGATGAGCAGATGAAGAATGTTGTGTTAAGCTGCGACTGATTCTGCTTTAGTGGTAAAAATGGTTTGTTTCGAATTCCTGACAATGTATATGAGTGCACCTAGAAAACTGAAATGAAATCATGCCACTTAATATTCGGGCTTATATGGCATTAAAATTTGAAAACAATGTTTGATTGAATCTTAAAGATTTAGCACAAATAACTTAATCATCAATAATTGTACACATTCCATTAACAAAGCTTTCAAAGGGTTTGTCTGTATGTCCAACGGGCTGATAATATTTCCCTCAATAGTATCAAATTGAAATGATGCAATAATGGAGAAAATATAATCAACGTTCAACAATTCTGATAAGTTGTAAGTTGTAATTATAGTCTGTATCCGTTCTTAAACATATTTGCTACTTTTATATTGCGTGAAACTTTATGATTCTCTTAATTTTTTAGCGATGACAATATGTATGCAATGGCATTCATGATGACGTTTTTGGTTCGAGTCTCATAATATGACGAAATACAGCTTGACTGTTCATTTTCCATGTTCATTCAACAACAGAGTCAAAGAATGCAATTTAAAATAGCATGAACAAATGGGAGGATATAAAAGTTGTCTTGAAACGTGACATAAGTGTATTGGTACACTATTGATGATTTGATGTGTGAGAATGAAGATGATGTGATGATTATCCAATTTTTGCATGTGTGCATTATCACCATCATGAGAAAATTTGAGGACATCACGTCTTGCAAAATTAGATTTTCGGAAGATCTACATATTACACTTGCCAACCTTTTAACAGGCTACCGAACTTGAAATATGTATGTATGCTATAAATGGAACACAATTTTTGACATGCTCACACATTTTGGGGCGTATTGACACAATGGAAGATTTATAATTTTGCACAAAATTGAATAATCTACTGTCATCAACATTTTCACGGCATAAGTGTCCTAAATCACTAATTTTGAATTAGATAATAACGTAACACCGTCAAACAAGATTGTCATAATATCAGATATCGACTTCAAAAATGAGATTTCCTTTCTATCCACGCACCGTTCACACAAGTTGACAATTTAGTGAGAAGATGCTCACCTTAATATCATTATTATTACACATGTGTTGCTTCATTCATCATTATGGAATAAATGGGTAATAACATTATTACCAAGGAGGATGGCTGTGTTATGATAGTGGAAATGAGTGAATGAAGTGGTTCGTCTTCAATTTATTTTTTGTAAAAAGTTTTTACGACAAACAGACATGATGATGGGTAAAGTGATGGACTGGCCCTTGCATACTTTTGAACACCACAACGAGTCACAAAAATGCAACTTTATGAATGTTCATGCATAATGCATGCCTTTTCTGACGCTGAAGAAAATTGTCAATTGAATTGAATGAAACTGCTTATTTTTCTTTTCATTCATTTGCAATTCGCTTTGTTACAATAAAACTCTTCATCATCGCATATGCAAAGTTGCAAGAACAAAGTAGAGAAAGATGAGTGCAAGCGAAGAAAAGAGCCTTACACTTCGTTGTGCTTTGTTCTGTGGAGAGACGCTCAGAGATGTTGCATGCATCATGCATGCAGTACCGCGTCAGCGTCAAATAATGTAGCGACAAACGCTTGCATTGTTGAGACTCTTCACTGGCTTCGCTTATAATTGCTTGGCGTTATTGCGCATATTACATAACAGAAAGATGATAATCAGCTGGGTGGACTGTGGAGTGGAATGCACCAAAAACACCAACGCCAACAAAAGGAACGAATGAAAGAGAAGAAGGGATCATGCGACTTTGATGCATTTTGTTACCTGCATCTTAAGGGGATTCATACAGTCATCGTTTTGAGGCTGGCTTGTCATGTCTGTCCCGTTACCGTTATTAGTGGAGGAATAGTTGGAGGAAATCTGAGACGCCTATCCATGCTTCCAGGTGAAGGTGTGAAGTGATTGTTGTAAACGCAGAAATATTGTATGAAGTTGTGTGGTTGATGTGACCAACGGAAGACGTCTGTGCAATTAGTATTTGATTAGAAGTGGTTGGATCCGCTCTCGAAATGCAAAGTTTGTTATACAACTTTCGGTGAAAATACTTGGAGTTCCCTGCATTTCTAGCAATAAAAATGGAGATTTCTACCCACCATCGAAGGAAAAATTTCCTTCTTGTGTTCCAAAACCATAATATGCCCTTGATTACAGTGTTACTGACAGTTAGTGTACATTGTGCACTCTTTCAGGTGGTAAGTGCAGTGTCAAATCCAAATATTCCTAGATTCTCTCCGTTGATTCCTCCTCCGCAGGTTCTGCTTCCTCCCCATAGGGAGGAGGGTCAGTCCCTTGATGACATTATTTACGGGACTTCTTTCAGTGGAAGTGCTCTTTCAAACTTTCCGTTTCTCAAAAATTCTCCGGTGAATGTCCCCAGGCCGAACTTGGCTAGTACAAGTCCAGCAACCCCTTCATTCCCATCATCACCGCCCTTCAGAAACAATAACGTTATCAATGCACCCCTCCCACCTTCCCCAACTCCTCAGCATCAACGTACTTTTAGTCATAGTCATAATAATGTAAATTTAGTGCAAACCTTTACCCCACCATCGCCGCCACCTCCACCCCAATCCAATCCTTTATTTCCATTGCCCTCATCACGCCCGATTGCAATTTCATCTTCAGCTGAAGAAATCAAGGTACCACAATCCGTAAAACACCGCACACCACAGCGGAAGCAATACACAAAAGCTGATTTGATAGCAGCTGCCAATTCAATAAAACCTGCTGGTTTTGACTTTAGTAAAGTTTTGATTGTGACCCCTTCCAATAACAATTTGAACGCAAGCAGTGGAAATGGCAACGATCCACGCTCACTTTATAACCAAGTTATGTTTCCACTGCCCCTATTTGACACACCAGTTTATAATCAGCTCAGACCACTAATGGAAATGCTGATAAAGGCAAAATTCGATCTTGGAGGCGGCAGTGTAAGTGATAACAGGAAGGTGCTCGTCATTATTCCAAAAGCCAACGGTAGCTCCGGTGGCCAAACTTTCGCTCGTAACGTTAATGGAGGCAACAAAAATCCCCTTCTTAATAATAATAGCAAGTCACCACTAAAGCATCAACTTCAATCATCAGCGACTACGACATCCTCTTCAAAATCCTCGCCAACATCAAAATTCTCCACTTTGCCAAAGTTTTCTGCTGCAAAACATGCTACAACAATAAAGCCAAAGCCATCGTCCCAGGGTTTCTCCACCACGACAAAGAGAGCTTCAAAACTTGTAGCTTTCACTTCACCAGTTGGGAATGTGAAGGTCACTGGAAGGAAATCGGATAAGGGACCGGATCTTCAGGCAGCAGCCACGTCAAATAAACGTGAGCTAATCGTTTAATTACGGGAGTGGCTGGTGAATATAATAAGCGTGAATAGAAATATTTTACAAAAAAAATGCGCTTCTCATTTTCAGTTTCTCAGCGCCCTGGGGCTAATAGTCCAGCTTCCGCTACATCATCCGAAAAGCGCTCATACTCCTCCAAAGGTGACGACAACTACAGCTTCAGCTATGCAGTGAAAAATGACGCCTACAAAGACGTGAAGTCACATTCAGAGAGTCGTGATGGGGATTCGGTTGCAGGAGAATACTCCATGCTTGAAGC
>JAQIXX010003535.1:0-19325 GCA_034700605.1 Willowsia nigromaculata | reverse complement strand
CTCAAAATAGCACCTCTATATAATTGCATGAAAATGGCTTCCCCTTGGGGTGCAATTATAGAGAGGTTCCACTGTATGTTTAAAACTAGACATTATTCACTACATGCAATGATTGCAATTCTTCTAGAATGGATGTCTGAATAACTATTTGTGAATGGTCAATATCAAGTCAACCCAGAATTTTTTTTGAATACCCAAGTATATTTTTTGCGTATTGTAAAAGAAACAGCGTAGTGAACTAAATACAAACTAAATAAATAATCTGACACATTTTATAATTATTGTTTTATCTTACCTTAATTTTGTCCCCAAACTCACGATCAGTTTTCCGTCAAAATCCATGAGGTATTTTAAATCAACTTCCCGTATTGGCAACTAGGAGCAGAAAACGTCATCAAAACTATAGTTAAAAAAATAAAAACTAGTTATTAATCTAAGGTTATTAGATGCAAGAAATGTTTCACACTCTCCCTTCTTTCTTCGTTTTCATTAACCATACTGCTGACTGACGTAAACACCTGTCATATCACACAACCTACCCAAAACTACAGATTTGTTTGTTGTAACATAATTTTGCAATCTTCCTACGTATATTAAAAGGTTATACATAATTCAAAGTTGCCCTTTCGATGTTTTTACTTTTCACAAATTATGCTCACATCGGATCCAAATCCAAACCCTTGACTGGTCATAGAATTTACAAACTAGTGCATGGAGCGACTCCGAAAATTGATGGGCCAGCGCAACTCCGTTTTCACTTAATGACTGACTTATCCTCGTTAAACATAACTTATAAAACTTTAATGAACACGAGGTCAATCTCAATTAATGAAAATGCATATAAAAGTTTCATTTCCTTACACAGAGCAAGTCGCACTTACTCTGAATAATATTATAGTGTACTGCTACATAATAAAACTACCTAATATCGATCTTTTTATGCATTCAAACTAACATTTAGAGGGAAACCATTACTTTTCCGAATGTTTGGATTGATTTCTCAGTCGATATAATAATGTATCTCCAACTCTTTTCATAGAGTCTCTATTCTCCTCGCGTTTTTGACAATAACCTTGAATTAGTGGGTTTATGATGCTTTCTCCTATCCACCAGTGTCAGTAGCACACGTCTTCCTCCCTGCTATACTACCCTTTCAATCTCCCTTTCTCTGAAAATATGTGCCAATTATTGCTTTTCTTTATACTTCAGCTCTACTAACCAAACATCCTACTGTATTGATTACACAGAACATCGGGAAAATGAAGAATAAAAGTAGAAAATACAATTCTGAAACTCCACAAATTCTCCATTTTAGTTGGAATTGTAGCAACACCTTCACCGGAAAATAATCGCTCATATGACTTTGCTTTTTATATTACTTGTATTGCCTTTTCAATTTATGTCTAACGTCTACTACCACGAGCTATAGCTACCCTACAACATAACAATCCCATGTCTACCCAACTAACACTGTAGGAATCAACCACCTCCTAAATATGTAACTCGCTAAAAGTGTTTATTGAACTGTTATCGTCCTCTTCTTTCCGCTGTAATCCTCCAGCTTCAAATTCTGCTATTTCTACGGCATATTTTCGCATAGATACATATCTATCTGCTATACTTTCTAATGTCAAGGAGCTGAAGGTCAAGGTCGATCAAAAGCCGAAACTTCAAATTCCTTCGTTTCCCCTTTCTCCTAACCGTTAACTGATGCACTTTATAACTATGCTAATACCGCAAATAATACAAACACCTAACCTGACCCCACTCCAGCGAAATCGAATGCACTTTGCAAAATTTCTAAGATATTTTTGTTGTTAATTAGGAATTTGTTAACCACGCTCAAAGTTTTAATTTTTCTAATAATAATTATTCAATGAAAAGGTGATATTCAATTATTCCTCCCTTACTTATTTACTCATTGATGCCTGAGCCGAGTAGGTAAGATTGAATCTCTACAAATAAATCTAGGATCACCATCATCATAAATGTTGTCTCTGTCTCACATTAGTTTAATTTGCGTCTTTGCTTTGGTTAGTTGTTGTGCCACTACTGCGGCTTATCTACCTCACTGTAATCACCTACACAACAACGTCCTCACTCTTTTTCCTTATCGGACATTATCGCAAATCACCCCTATCACATGTACCATTGGCTTTTCAGTTCGTTCACTGACCGATATACTACTTTTGGAAGAGTTAAATCTGGAACAACAAACACAACAGCCAACAGCAACACCTGAATTATTCAATGAATTTGATGTTTTTAAAAGCTCGAATACAGCCTTCTAACTTTACGCGAGAAGAAAATGAGATATTTTTTAAAATAAATAATGCATGGCTCTCCAGAAAATATTAATTTAAATGTCTACGATCACCTCGAATCAACTGCAACTGATTGTGTAATTGAACGGCCTGAAATCTTTTTTATATCTCTGAATGTTCCGGTTAGATACTTAGTCTTGTTGTTGATCTTGTCCTCTCAATTTCGACGCAATTCTTATCCTACTAGGCATCATTTAAAAGGAAATTCGGAGACTAAGCGTGAGAGCAGTAATACCTACATACATACTACTTCTTTTGTTGTTTGCACCTCTTTAAAATGAATATCAAGAGCACATGCTTGCGCAACGCATCTCCTCTTTTCTAGCAGTAGTTAAAGATTTTTTGAATTACAAATTATGTTTCAGAATTTGAGCCTACCAATAATGCACTCACCGAATAACGTCAGTCGTAGTCCTAGTTTTACAAATTCAAACGACACAACAGGAAGCGTATTCGATCAAGTAGATGCGCCCGAAATGGCTTGATAGTTTTCCAACCTTAATTGAATTTTTACAAGAAAAAGGCAGGGAGCGACAAATAGCCACAAATGGAATCAATTATCATTACTCCCTTTTCACTAGCTGCTAGTTTCACACACCACACCACAACTCACTAAAATGATAGATAAGAGATAAGTAAGGTGTCGGATAGCAAACTACAAAACTGAAAACTCGCAGAGCATCCCTCAGCCTCCTGCACGTACGCACACCACATCTACGAGCAAACTGTGATTGTGAAATGACCCAACTGATTGTATCAGTTTTCAGAAGACATACGTTCATGCAGCCGAGCCGAATGCAACAATACAAAAAAATATTTCTCTTCACTCCTCACCAGCACCATATCTCTTTGTGTTGGATGACTGATGGTACCAATGCAATGCCTAGCAAGGAACACTCTACTCTACCTTACCACTACCTATACAAAATACAATGTAGTCTGCATGCTGTGTGGTTTACTTTACTACATTACTAAAAGGTAGTAGTAACTTCGAGCAAGCCTTTGATGTAGATACGTTGTCTATTGATTTGTCCGTGAGTCCGGACGATGACGCACTTTGATGCGTTGGTTTCTGGGAAATTATGACAAAATTTTAAAACTAAAAAGTGAAAAACATTTAGTAAAGAGTTCTCGGGGTGGAGATGATCTTTAATTTACAATGTTTGATGGGAATCTACCACCGATTTTGACTAATGCATTCAGCTACATGTTGGTAGTTACTTTTGAGGCATGATTTCCGTGGAACTGTTAGGAATGCAAATGCAGCACGCTACAAACATCCTTGCAAGTTGGAATTGCAAAGTAGGTACATCAGAGAGCTCACAAATTTTCATATCATCATCTACTGCTACTTATACTATTCAAGTTGACCAGCTTACCACCTACCACTTTCCTATTCTATTTCTATAACATGCTTTATATCTCTTATGGGATAATCGGGCATAACAATAATAATCACCTAGTTAGTTCATTTCATATGCAATATTATGGTAATGGTAACTGGTAACAATTTAACACTTCTTATGGCAAGGTAACAATAAGAAGACGATGAGTTGAGAACGTTAACACATACAATGTAATGTTTTGAGTGGCATATACGCACAATGTATACAATACGCATACTTGTCTTTGATGAGGAGATTATGCATTGTTGGATAGTATATAGTTCATCCAATAGCACACCCCTTATTAAACATACTTGCTATTTAAAATCATTATAAATAGTATTCACAAATCCATGTAATATTAACGCTAACGCTACACACTGACGCCATGTTTTTTAAACAAAATTATTTAACTGAATTTCACACTCAATTTACTTATTAAATTGTAAATCATAACTAACACACCTGTTTCATGCAAAGCAAACGCAACCCCTTCAACTAATTTGTTAGTCAGTGTTCCTGTCAGTATAAGAACTTAATTAAACTGCGAAGGAGCAAAGCAAGCAATTTACTATATTTGTGAATGATGATTATGATACGTTGTAAAAAATTGTAATAATGTAAATTTAATACAATATTTAAAAATAAATAAGAAATTCAAAACCACAAAAAGTCCCCAAGAGAGTCATAAATTCATCGGCCTCAGCTCAGTAAACATTCATTTAGAATTTCAGCTACAATTTAGTAAAATCTAAAATAAATAACATAGCACTTCTCCATCTTCACTAATCCCGAAATTTAATGAATTTATCATACATACATTTATATATCCACAAATGCGTCATGGCAAGATTAAGATTAACTAACTTCACTCTTGTAAGTTTGCGAGCACTGAGCACTTACTTTGCATTATAAATACCTATATTACGCTTTGTTTTGTTTCATGCTATCGGTAATGAAATGAATAATAAAAAATATGTTAGTTAGTAATTATGCTATGCTAAGTAATATGCAGTACGTATGTGCAGTGCACTTGACTGCCTGAACTGAATGTTCATTATTAAATGATAGTAGGAAATTAATCAGAGCAAGGTATCGTATTTTATTGCAAATATGCGTGCACCTGCACCTCAACAGTATGGTCCCTACACAGGTTAGCTTTCGTCATTTACATACAACTTAACTATCGTTACAAACTACACTGAAATGGAGCATTGCTTTTTACAATTTATAAAGAGTAGTGAGTAATGAATGAGTTACGCACCTTAAAAACCAATAGCCACTTTGGCATCATAATATTTTCCTTACTGATTTTCGTGCCGTGGAAGAGCAGAGACTTTTACCAAGACTTCTGAGACTGCTGTTTAAAGGGTGAAAGTGAAGGGAAATGCTGGCTGATGAAGATGAAAGGAATGAATGAAGTTACACCGAGCAAACAGCCAACATCATGCTCGAAATAAAACTCCCGACTCCTGATAAGAATTAACCATAGCATGAGCATCAGTCTTGATAATGAATGATGCAAGATCAACTTGCAACTTGTAAACTATGGAGGTGCTACAAAAGCCAAATTAAAATTAACCTTCGACATTGGTAGTAGATTGATGTAGAAACTACTAGATCGTGTGTCTTATTACACTACACTTGTTTCACAATCGATTTAAAAACCCTAACACTATCAAACTTAGCTTATCCAACGGAAGTTTAAAGTAGTGGAAAGAATTATTAAAGATTAACCTAACTGTTAATTTATGAAGAATACTCGTCAATCCAAGAAATCCAATATAATTTTAAAATGTAATTTTTGCTCTCTAGTGCTGAACTGAATGGATGATTTCAGACAGCGATTGTCTGTTTGACATATGACATATGTTTGAATGGCAACAATAGTATAGTACTGATTGCTCTGCTGTAACAGAAGGTTGCGACTTACTTTTAGAACGAGCAATGGCACATTTTGACTAATCTTACCAATTTTTTAAATAGCCAATGAGTACATCATCATCACTATTCATTAACCTTAATTAGCACAAAGAATTGATTATTAATGCACTTTTATGTGATTTCCTTTCCTCAAACACAATGCAGGATGAACAATAAAAGATTCCACAATGCAAACCTATACTATGCCAGCGCCACTCACTCTAGCGGCAATTCCGCCACCATGACCAAATATTTCTAATTTCCAATAATAATAACAACAAAAAAACTTACCTTTGACCTTCTTCCTTCCGTACCGCCACAATTGACAAACAGCAATTTTGTAAATAACATCCAAGAATTAATTTCTTAGTACTCCTCAAAAATAATCTCGAATGAACTAATGTGTCCGAAAAAAACCCTTCTCCACTGCGATCTCAAATTGAAACAAAATTCAAAAGTTATTTCGCTTTCATTTTCTCTAAAAGTCGCTGAAGTTAAAGAGAAGAGTTGGATGAGAGCGAGAAAAAGATGAAATTTGATGGGACCGAACGAACGGTGAAGGCACTCCTGAACATGCGGTATGGACGGACAGAGTAGGGTACAAAGCACTCCACTTGGACAACATGTGTCTCTGTCTGAAGCGAGCAAAAAGGATTGCACGCTGCATACATCAAACATGAAGACGTTGAATCAAGTCAAGGTCCAACCAAATGAAAGGTAGATGTGTTGATGTGTGTGCTTTTTAGCTGCGTTGAGAAAGCCCCACTCTGACCAGCTAGCTGTATTGGAATGCATTCTCATGCACAAGTTCTCTATTGTCTAGTAGAAGACTAGTGAATTATTTGGCCAACCGACAAAACCTCGTCCCGTCCTCGTGAAGCATTGCATGTAAAAAATATCAAACAAACAAACATTTATGCATGTGTATGTCATGTCCTTACTTTACTACTGACACTGACCCTTCAGTTCAGTATAAATTGCATACATGCCCGTTCATGTGTTCTCCACTTACAGTTTTCTGCAGGCTGTAATTGATTGTCCCAGAGTGAAATATTAAATTAAATACGGTACTCTAATTTAACGGTGCGCATTTTCATGGAATTATTGAAAATGGAGAGAGAGAAGAAGAAGAAGGTAGTGCTTCCAAAGAAGAGGGTTGTTATATCAACGAAGGTTACAACTTCCAAGCCTAAGAAGGGTCATCATGAGGGCGACTTTCATAGGGATATGTTTTTACAGTGTCATGGAGGGAAAGAGCGTTCGTATCGCCGAAGAGAAAGCGATTCTCCTCGAAAGGAAAAGTCAATGTCGGATTTGATGACTGAGCTGATTTTGAATGACTATGAGAAAGAAAATATGTTTGATCTAGTGTCGTTGGAGGATATCAGGAAGAAGCCGGATCTTTGGATGGCAGCTTTTGACAATCCAATTGATTTTATTAATTATTGTAGGAAAAGATTAGACCATGAAAGAGAATTGTTGGAGAACAGTCGGCAAGTTGAAGATGAGTAAGGCTTGAGTTCAATCAAGAGGGAATATGATTTAGTGACTTTTAGCCATGTTGAATGTTGATTTGTCGTTTCTCAATGTGCAATTTGTTTTTATTGTGATTTGTGTAGAATCCTTCAATTTGTTCGAGACTGGACGAAAAACACTGAGAAGCATGCGGATATCTTGGGAGACCTGTATAAAGTGCAAAATATCAATGACAAATTGCAGGAAGTTATCATGGAGGAGCGAACACATTGTCAGCATTTAGTAGGAGAAAATGATAAACTTGAGGTAAAGGAAATTGGTTTCTTTATTATAAAGCATTTCGCATTTTCAATTGGATCTCTTGATTAGTCAATTTGCTACATGCATAAATCCTTGCGTAGCTATATTAAATATACTGATAACGTGTATGAATTTGATTTCAGACTCAAAGACAAATCCTATCTCGAAAATATCAGGCAGCACTTCTTCTCGGGAAAGTGGATGAAAAGTCTGTGCATCACCTTCTGGAGAAGAATCCCAAAGCTGTTCCACTCGCAGATAAACTAACTGATCTTGGGAGGAAGATCAAGGAATGTAAGTCATTTTTCATATAAGTGACCACGTGCTGGCTCAATAATAAATGTGTGATTGGGGGTTAGGGGCATCTAATTTAATATTGATGTCGTGTGTCGTTATTAATTGCATAATGAATTAGGTGATGGGAAAAAGAAAGTAAGCGAAGTAGCTGATCCGACTGTTCTGGTAAACAGAGTTCAAACTCTTGAAAAATATGTTGATAGCCTGATGAAACAACACAGAGAAGAAGTAACCATTTTAAAAGAAACGATTACTCAAGGTGACCTGAAATGTGAGTCCATTAAGGCTCAGTACACTGATCTCCTCCAAAGAAATGCAAAATCGTAAGTCTAACAGTAGAGTACGCTACAACTTTGTGTAAATTATGCTTGGATTATGTAGTTCTAAAACTCATTGTCAATAATGCTTTAACATTTAATTGCCAGGCTAAGTGAGTTGAAAGAAGTCCTCGGTGCCTCCATACGAGAGAACTTAACCTTGCGGGAACAACTACTAAAGAAGGATGGAGAATTTTTTGACTCGCGTATGAATGAAATGAGTCACAGATTACGAAAGCCTTCCTATCGGCAACACATCATTGCGCCAAGCTCCAACAACGATGCCTTCAAAATGCTTCGTGATTGTGAGTGTCTCATGTTTGAATTCATTGTGTAGATGAAAATAATACTTATCGTTATTTTTACGAGGACATATTTCTCGTAAGTAATCAGTAATCATTACCATGATATTTTTAAAGTTGAAGAACCCACTGCTCTAGAAAGGGAGAGCCAGGTAAAGCTGGCAAAAAGTGAGATCGAGCTTGCAAAAAAGGCAAATCTTTTGAGGGATACAGTGAATAAAATGGTGATTCTGGAACGAAAATGCGCACGTCTCGAAGAGGAAAATCAGCTACTTAGAAAGACCAATGACGTAAGTCAATGGAATATTCATACGATTTGCCGATGATCATTTAGGCCATAAATAATGATTACGTTACTAGACATGAAAATATCTCTTGTTTACAGAGATCCTTAAAGGTCATGAAATCAAAGAATGAAGTACTGGAAAAACGATGCGAAAAAACGGAATCTCGCCTCAAAATGGAAAATGCCGGGATCCTCCATGACATTCGTGAATGTAAAACCCTCATTAAACTACTAATCCGTAATGTTAAGTCCTATACCAAAGAACAAGGAGAACTGAAAAAGAAGCTACTTCAGCATGACAAGGGTAATGTAGGAGTTCAAGAGCCTGAAACTTTGGAGCGTTTAAAATCTGGTACATCTCAAACTAGCTCAGACGTGCGACTTCATGCCATGAATCTGTGGGTAAACTACCTTGAAAACAAGGTGCGAGACATTGAAGGGGACGCAGTAAGCAGTAGAAATAATCAGCAGGACGACGACACTAAAAACGATTTAAGAATCGTATATAAGAATCCCCCCACAGCTACGGATAATGAATTTGTTCGTAAAAGAAATTACAGAATGTCGGCCATAAACTCGGAAATCCCAGAAATGGATATTGTTCAGTTAATACCTCCAAACTGGGCAGTGGAAAAGCTACGCAGCCGCCGCCAACGAAACCACTACGTGAGTGTAGATGATGATGACGGATTTGAATCCTATGATATTTCCACATCTTCCTCTCGTCATTAATGAGATCCAGCATTCCAAATTTTAATTTGATACCAACGTGGCGGATAGTATAACATTGATGAAAAAAGAATAGATTTTTGTTATAAAGTTTTAAAGCTCATATCTTTAGATCATGTAAAGTCAAAGATTTCTTCATCCGTTGACAAGCTCATTACATTATTTTTATAATAGCATGCATTATGTATTATGTATGAACATACAATAAATATTCTGATCTTGAATAATCAGCAAACAAAAACAACAATATTGTTTCAACATAAAAATTTATAACTGGTATATATTTATTAAGTTTTTGAACAGTTTTAAAAATTAAACAGACTTGATACAGTTTTGTTATTAAACATTTTCATAATAAACGTGTTTTTGTTGACCTTTCACTTGAAAGCTCCTTATTGTACCATTATTTATAATCAAAATGGCATGGTATTTAAAGCACTGTTGTCAAAAAGTTGCACCGGATGTCGTAGCTCAAAATTATACTACTGAGAGTAGGAAACAAGTTAACAATACACACAACACAATGAAGACACATCATTTAAATAATAGAATCTGTTTGCAACCAAACAAAAACTAATAGCTATACGTAATAATAACTGTAATAACTTTATCTGGGTAATTTGACGGACTAGTTTAAAGTTAAAGTACAACCCATCACCAAGTCGAATAAACTTACAACTTGTACGCAAAAAAGAAAAGAAGTAGTTTTACCACAGCTGCAACTGAGAATGTTAGTGATTATAATATAGTGTTAGTTAACATGTCAGTCTGGCACTTCACAGTTTTCAAATGTTAAGCTACAAGTTACTAATTATCAGAACTGAAACGATTTGTACCATCGTAAAATACAGGTTAAGTTCGTGGTTATGTAGTTAATCAAACTTTAGCAGTAGCGAGAAATAAACTGATTAAGGCATAAATATACAGAGTAATGGTAAAGTACTGGACACCATCATTAAATATTTCATGCATTACATTTTGATTATGCATCATAATTATTTATATTATTGGTATTGCATAGCATAATACATGAGTTGGAGTGAAGTACATAAACCTACAAAAACTGAAATGATTGATGGCATCTTGTGTATACATGTCAGTTGATTTGTTAGTTTTATATAAAAGAAAAAAAAATAATGATCTCGGTTGATTTCAAAATAAATGTAGGGTGATTGTGTAAATGAGACTACTTAAGGCGTCGATCCCTGTCCATATGGCTGTGGCTGTGACTGCATATTTGATTGAGGGGCTCCCATCACACCATTAAGAATTGCAGCCGTTTCTTTGTACAAGAACCAAATGTTGCCGCACCAAAGTACGAAATTAATGAAGCCGAATAGCTGTTCAAAAAGAAAGAAAAATCATGACGGTGATTAAAAGTGCCTTGTAAGCATTTTAGCAACACAAATACTAGCAGATAATTAATTTGAACCTACAACACTGATGACAAGTTTGGATGTTGACTCGTAAAAAAATTCCTTGCAAACGTAGTCCACAGGGCAGTGTCCATTTAACCAATCCCCAGCATCCATCGCAGAGGAGACGGTGGAAACTCCGTGAGCCCAAGCACTTGCTCCTGCTATCCAAAATACTGCAACCATGACGGTAATGAAGAAATCCTGTAAAAGTGAAATTTAAAACACATTTTAAGTGACCGAACAGCATTTTGTCTAGAATACGGAATAAGCAAGTGGAAAATGGCAGGTTTACCACTAGAGGAGCCCTTTTGTTGTTCAAGTAGATCTTGTCTGCCAGTAAGTACACGCCAATCATTACGGTAGCGTAGATGAATGAAATTACTCCCGTGAATACAAAGAAAACGGCTTCACTCTATAATACATTACAAATACAATAATTTTAAATAATTGCAAATAATCTCCACAAGCGTCAACACGCAATCATCATCATCAACCAGGACCCCTCTTCTTACCTGTGCGTTTCCAATCAAGGGAATTACTGGGGCTGGTCCTGGGCAAGCGCTTGGGAGTCCCTTAATTGAAAATATGTCGTGGTCCATGCTGAAATACATTGAGTATATTTGCTTGATAATCTACCTTATATATTATATACGTATGAATGAATAAAATAGTAATCATTAATAACTATTTGCATACTTAAAGGGATACTCGGCAACAGCAGTCGCTCCAACTGCATTTACGTTTATTTGCGATTTACACTGAATGCGAAATCCATATCTGCCCGAGTAATCAACCGTGGTGGCGAAGGCACATATTGCGAAAAGCTATAAATGTCAAAAAATCCTTGAATCTCTTTGTCTGTCTCTACATGTGTAAATATATGAAGATTTTGGCAAAATGTGATCTGTCATTATTTACCCATTGCAGAATTTTAATAAAACCTCGTGGTTCTTTGAAAGGTTGAATGTTGATATCCTGCAATACAAAAAATACAGTGCGCATTTGAGATTTTCAAACATGCATTCATTCTTGCTAAAACATTTTAAAAAAGGTTTAAATTGAGACATGGAATAGGAAAAAGCAGCTCATTAATTTCTCATTCTTTTTAAAACTCATATTTTGGAGAAAATTATAGCTGTAAAATTAACACGTGTAAGTTTTAATTGCTTAAAAATATGCTCAGGACTCATCACATATTATATTGAGATGGTTTCAATGATTAATTATTCTCAAATATATTTGCAAAAATCAAAATACAAGGCAATAATGCAGACACACGAGCCGCTAAAAATGCAACAGGTGTGAATTTGATTGATGCTATATCCACCCACCCATCAATCTGACACTTTCCTTTTCATTCCCAATAAGATATTTACAATAAACTGATTGATGAATTGAATACGGCTTATGTTTAAATAAGTAAAGATTACCATAATCAGGTTTGAAGAGTAAACGTCTCAAAATTATAAGTCTGAAAATTGATGTGTGATGATGGCTATATTCCTTAACTGTTGATACAACCCAAAAGATCCAGCTTTCAAAACTTGTGTTGACACAATGTCAATGGCTTATCTTGGTTTAAATATTCATGAGAATTTGTACACACGTTATGCTTAAGTACAGCTGCCTACAATCATGTATACGGTCAAAGTGGATGCTGGAATGGATTAAAAATCTTGTTTACACACACAAAAACAGCAGCTCTTAAAAAACAGTGATCTCATGAACTGATATATCTTATATCGTTCCTTCTATAATATACATGTATTCAAAGGATTTTAATGTAATGTCCCATAGTCCATCCCATAATACACTCTAACATACATTCATGCATAAAAATCCAATCCTCTGATAAAACATGCTCATCATCACCACCACACAAGAAAGCAGCAAAGCGAGTAGGGAGCACTATTAATTTTTTAGTGTCATTCAGTCATTGCGCTGCCGAGGAGCATTCTGTGCCACCTCTCTACTTGTAGCTTGGCAGCACATGGAAGCGTCACACGCAGCGCAGGATATTATGTATGCTGCATATTACACCCCATTTCATCTTACTGACAATGAGTTTAGAAAATTCACATGCATACCTACACACAAATAAACCTTGCGCCACCGGTCACCCATAATTTTTTAAATGCATACATATATTTCATTCTACGCTCTTCCGCCCTTCTTCTGTCCTCAGTCCTGGCTTAAGTGACGTCAGAGCAGCAAGATAGACGAGACGCGTTTCCAATAAAAATTCACATAATACGTACTCACATTATGCAATCATTTTTAAAGGCTTGGTCAAATTTGTACTCGCAAACATTATTAGAGAAGATGAGGCGCTTGCATACTTTCTAATATCCGTGATAACAAGTCATCATGAAATGCATTACGCACCTGTGATATCTACATCTATTTCTCATTTGATTGCTTCTGTATGCACCGCACATCATCTTGGTCTGGCTATGTTCATATTTTCATACTTATCGATTTTATCATAGACGCTTACAAATGCACATTGCACAGTCATTGCATATAGGTCGCATTTATTTTTATTTTCATGCTTTTGCACTAACTTTACTATACAGTTTGCAATGTTTTAAAATAACTAGACAAGGAAATATTACTTTAACTTATGCTTGTCATGTAACGAAAACTCTCCCAGTTCCTCGTAAAGCTTTATATGTTACGATAAGTTTATAAAAAACGGAAAGGTGAGTTGCTATGATGACTGCATTTTGAAAAAATAAAACAACTCAGTCCATAAATGATTTTAAAATAACAGAACTGTGTAGTACAAAGTACAATACAATTAATTGGACCAATCCCACGGAAGCGCACATTATGTCTGAAAGAAGAGCGATAAATGTGAAAGTAAAGAAGTTGATGTTTTGAGAGTTTAAGTGTGGATTTCTTAGCATTGGCGTTTGAAAATTAGCAATGATTCAAAGAAGGACTCATTGCATTCATGATTCTGATCTGTTACCATAATTCCAACTTTACTGGAGCGAGATGTGACATTCACATTAACATGATAATATGGAATGTCTCCCACCTAAGTGCTTTCGTTTATTTAAATAAACATTTAACTCAATTCATACTTTTCAGACCATACATGCATACATATTTTATGACGATTTCATACAACCATGTGAGAATAATTTATCGATGTTTTTTTTAAATTTCTAAAGACAATAACGTTATGAATATTGAAAAGAAACGTTAAGATCCGAGAGTACAGGGAGAATTTGATCTTTGAAATGCAACAAATGCAATGAAACAACAATGCAACAATGAAATGCAATGAGCTTTACTCTGTACAACAAGAATATATTTTGCACGTAATTTTATTAATAACGAACCATTTCATGTCAACTCTCGCGACTAAAGTTTCTCTGATTGTTGCAGTCTGAATTCAAGTGGCTCATCACTGTCATGTTGTATATGTGCATGGGCATGTCTAAAATAAGTACCAAGCAGCTTCAGCAAATTAGCGAAAAATCATTCATTACCACGTACCATTTGTTACAAAGCTAACAAAACTAAGAAAATGTCGGCAGCGTTTGGATAGGTGGTTGCAGGCTGTTTTTAATGTTAAAACGTAGGTCTGTAGTTTGATATATCATTGTGGTTTTGTATAGCTTCCGTCTTGAAGTAATTACAGCCAACTCAGCCTCTTTAACGTTGATTCTAGTTTAACACTCAAATTTTCCGAACTAAAAATCAATTTTGCTTACTGTTACCTATGTATGACAAGAGTTTAGAATACGTATGAGTATTGATTCACATATTTTACATTACAATACAATAATTGTTAATTCGACGATACGAGTGATAGATTTCAGGCTTGCATAATATTGTATTATTACATTCTTAAAACAATAAAGCTGGCACAAGTGGTTTTCCTTAAGGATAACCATAAGAATACCGTAAAATCTGAAATAGACGCCTCTTCGGAATTACGCGCCCCCCTTTAATAGACGCCCCGGCGTCTACGAACTAAAAAGTTGACGGAGTAAATAGACTCCCCTCTTTATTACGCGCCCAAAGAAATTTCTGAGAAGTGTCGCATGTACTATAGTATATATCTATGCATTTAAATGAACATAAAATACAGCATTTGATCTCGTTTGCTGTAGATGTGCATTTTCAGCACAGAGAACATGAAATATTACACAGAAATCTTAGTTTTTGTCTAAGATTTATACATTATGAGGAAGATATTTAGAAAATTTTCAATAACAAAAAGTTGACGGAGTAAATAGACGCCCCCCTCAATTACGCGCCTCTCTTTAATAAACGCCCCGGCGTCTACGGCTGAAAAATTCGATATTGCACGTAGACGCCGGGGCGTCTATTTCAGATTTTACGGTAAGTGCCTATATTCAGTATTAAAGCCATAATATGTCATTTCAATATACAATGTATATATGCCATTATGTCCTTGTTCAAAATACATGTGCAAAAATAAAATTTGGAACCTGTTTTGGTAATCTCGTTTAGAAAAAGATGGGAAGACTCGTCTTGTCAAAATTCAGCTCAACAAAAGTGGTCTTGGAACTCTGAATGTCACGAACTATGACATTATTGGTCTTTTATCCACCTACTTGATTATATATGTAACTTACGTAACTATTCATTAGGCGTATTCAAAATGTGTAAGAAAATATGTTATGAAAGGTTTTTGAGGACGGCAAGAAAGCGAAATTAATTTTAATGTTATGTCCCAGACTCAAAAGTCAAGATATCATCTTTCCAGTTTTCTAGTAAATAATGAAATGGGACAGGTTTACTTCAATTGAAATTACATTTTCTCCTAAACTCCGAATACCTATGTAGTATTAAAACATAATTTGAAGTACGGATTTTATTTCTTTGCAGGCTGCCACAGGAACTCCTGAACGGCAGGATATTCTTCAAGCTTTACAACCCTGGGCCAACATGTTGTTCAATACAAACTTTGCTGTCAATTTTTTTCTCTATTGTGTGAGTGGAAGCAATTTTCGCAAATCTGTGCGAAACATTACGAAGCGTGTTTTCAGAAATAGAAAACCAAACCTTACACAACCAATTTACAATCACTCTTTACGGAGAGGATAAACAAGTTTTATGTAAAACTTCATAAAACTATCATGCATTATGATATATTTAGCTAAAAAATATCATCTAGCATTCATAACATTTAAAGCTTTAGATAGATAAATGTTTTCTCAGTGATATGAACTGTTTCATAAAATGCAATAGTTACCTGACATAATTAAAACAATAAGTGCTATGTAGTTATTAATAGTAACAGTAATTTTCAAACGCATCAGCTGTAAATATGCGAATTATGGCTTCGTAGACTTTTAATGGGGCTATATGGGTACACATGAAAATAAATATTTACATTAAAACTGCCTCCTTACGTTTGCTGATTAGCCAATGAAAGTTTAATTAATGTCAAGACAGATTGAATTTGGATTAGGTCATCATGTTACTTTCCACTTTGAAATATTAGTAAGGTATTTGTTTGTTGACTAGTTATACAACTAACTTTGTTATGTTGTCTGCTGTTACACAAATAGTTATAACGTTGTTTTCTACGTAAAAATGCTCACGTGGAGTTTAATAATTGCATAAAATGTGATATTTGGAGTTTTAATCTTCATTACATCATCTTCTGTATTAATGATGAATAAAAACGTTCCTTATTATTTTCTCAAATACGAAGTTTAATGTTACCACGTTCTGTGCGTCTATATTAGAGCAACTAAACATAACTTCTGTAATATATTGTGTGTCAATTTTCATAAAAGTGCAAATCTTGCGACTAATGTCTAAACTACGGATAAATAGGAAATTTGTAAGCTTAACTTAAAGATTTTGTTTAAACTTAAGTTTTCAGGGTCGTAAACTATAGATGATAACCGAATATTAGTAAGTAAGGTACTCTAACTATAGCATTTTAAGCTTTATTCCGATTATTTATATTCCCAGTATCACACTGTACAATTATGAGTTTTAACATTTACTGAAAGATAATTGTAGTTTGCTAAAAACCGACTTCTGTTCATAGTAATTATCTTGTACACTTGTATCTTTACCTCGATCATAATATAATTCAAGTTTTACTGGAAATATAGAACACACTTTAATTAAAAGGTGCTTAAATAATTCTTATTGTTTTATGTGTACAATTGTTATTAAACTTCATTGCACCATAAAGTGGCTATTACAAACAAAATCCGAAAGCTAGTTACCAGTTATCATGTAATAACATCTGGTATTTTGTTTACAAGTACTACATACGCGTATTTGATGAACTTAAATATCACTCCAAACAATCAAAAAATCTTTGTTCTTGCCTCTAACAGGAGGCAAATTCCAGCAACAGTCTCCCCTATTAGCAGTATCACAAATACCACCATAATATTGCTTTTCAAATCACTAATTATAGGATCATTCTCTTCAAAGCCCGATTTTATTATTACCATAAAATTTAGAATATTTTCTACCCAATCTGAAAGTCCACTTTACTCTAATGACTTCCCCGTAAGACTAACTTTTTTGTAGTCCAATGAAGATAGCGTAAGCCATGGCGATGACGAAAAAATGATTCATTCAAACTTATAGACATTTGAGATGATCTTAATTTCTTTAAGTGAAAATACAAATGCTTTGCCTCTAAATCTGGTAGTTTTTGTTACAATCTTTAATAATGCCCAAGCCCATTTTGCATCTAAAACGAAACCCAGTTTGATTCAAGTCTTATATGATTCATGTAATATATTGATTAATTTGAATGTGATATTGTTGTGAACATTGAGTGTTTCAGTGTTTGTAGTTCTTTAACTTGTTGTCTGTGTTTAAAAAGAATTTTAGCTCACTAGTAATAGTAATGTAGCTTCAGTTGGTGTAACTTTTTTGCGAGTTGCTTACAAATTCAAAGTTTTCTCCGAATTTAGTAAAAAAAATAAATGTTACCCAGTTTGGTCTTAAAAACTTTCCGATGTACTAAATCTATATTTGTCCAATACTCTAGTATAGATCTCAAATCCGTTTTCTACCAATCACGGAAAATCATCATGGATCTTGTGCTCTAGACAGAGTAATTCAGTTATATTTTGATTTTTATACAATGTACATACTGATCACTACGATCATTAACAAAGTACACAGGACATGTTGACATAACAAATTTTCTTTCATAAATGTGGACAAATCGGGCCTCCTTGTTCTAAGATATGAAGTCGTTGTAAAGCAAGTAAATCAAAGACAACGTTAGATAAGTTTGTGGGTTTTCTGTCTGAATGATCACTTTGGTTTCATTTGTATTAATATCAACATTTTGCAGAAAAACTGATGTCATACATATAGTTATCTAGGATGTTATAATAATTAAGGTCCAAGCAGTTGTGTCGTTTGTCCTATATCCATGCAAGCAAGCTTAATGCTAAGGGGCTTTTCTTTGGGGAACGCAGCTAAATATGTAATTCGAGGGAAAAATCGTGAAAGTAAATTTCTGCGAATTTCTAAGAACCCGTGGGTGGGATTTATATATACCGGTTGAATTCGAGTTGCAGACGGCAGCGACAACCGAGTTATAATATTTTCAGTACAGAATTATGAGGAATGGTTGTTTCATGTATTTTTGGGTTTACATGTTCCATACGTAGTCGCATTTCCAACGATTTCTCAAAAGGAGTCAAAGGACAATAGATGATAGCAATCCATTAGTGGGCTAAAATTTCCATAGTTATCTTATGAGACCCTTGTATTATTAAGGCATCTCAAATGGGCTAAAATTGACACATATGCGACTCCAGGGGATTAAAAAGGATGAATAATCGTATGAACTGAACAATAACGGTTGTCTGTCTGTCTGTGGGATTACTTATTCCGGATAAGCAATATGTGTGAATGAAATGTGCATGCTTTTTATTCCTAAAGAATTTTTATGCGATTCACAAATTCATAAAATGCAATTTTTTGCTTTTTCATGATTATGAATCCTAAAAATACTGCAAATTGGAATTGATAACTTAAAAACCGGTATATATGCATAATCAATGAGTCCAGAGTTGGGACACCCATATGCCGGCAATGTACACAAAAAGTGCTCAAAGTAGCTGCAGAGATGAACTTTTTGTTCGTCATCAACTAAGCAGTGATTGTGCCAACCAAAACCGAACTTCGGTTCCTAAGTTAGTGAGACACTGATTCGGTTCGGTAACATAACTCTAGGGCAACATTTTCGGTTCGGTAGCATCACTTTTCAGAGATTACTTCTGTTCGGTAACATCACGTTTGAAATACCGATTTGGTTCGGTAATATCATTTTTGAAGCTACAATTCGGGGCGTGGAGACGTTTTGAGATTCAGAGTCGGTTTGGTAAAAAAGATTAGAGACATTATATTCGGTTAAAAAATTATGACACTGATTTGTTTCGGTGTAATTGAGATTGAGACACCGATTCGGTTATGTACAACGAATTAAATTTTGATCCACCGATTTGGTAATATCAGTTTTAAGACATCGACTTGATTCGGTAACATCAGTTACAAGACACCGGTTCGGCGACATCAGTTTTAAGAAGC